>BDDC01000786.1:5129-37792 GCA_001662425.1 Chlamydomonas sphaeroides | reverse complement strand
GAGGAACTTGGGGGGGGGGGGGGGGGGACGGGTTGGGGAGGGGCGTCGGCACGTGGGGTTCCGGGGCAGCAGGTGTGACGGCGCGCATGGGACCGGGGCGGTGAGGTTGGGCCGCAGGAGGTCGCTGCGCTGTGGGATGGGGCGCAACTGCTGCCACACCTGACGTCCACACACACAGTTTGACACTCCTAGCTGCTTTGCATACATACAGAAGCTCCGTTGCAGCCGCATAACCCCAAAGCGCATGTGAGCGGGCGCAGCCGGGCGCACCTGACGTCGGCCACCAGGAAGTAGGCCCCGTGCGCGGGCAGCACACCGAAGCCCAGCTCCGCCAGCGCCGGCTCCAACTGCCGCCGCTTGAGCTCCAGCGAGGGACCCAGCGAGCTGCGGCGACACGTGAGGGCGCGAGGGGAAGGGTGGGAGAGAGGGGTATGGGAGCAAGAACAGGGGAGGCTGGCGGGATTGCGCACCGAGCGACCGAGGCAACGACACTGCCAGACTGGTGCAGGCCAGCCCAAGGGCTGGCGAAAACGTGTCGCTCACTGGTAGGGTTGGGTAACCTACTTTCACAATTGTACACTAAACGCATTGCAGTTGTAGGTACCGGTACTTTTCAGAAGGTCAAACCACCAAGGAACCACACCCACTGGAAAAAGTCGGCCTCCTGCGTGAGGCCGTGCGCCACCGCGCGCTGTAGGCTGGATGGCACCGTGAAGACCAGGAACTGGTGCGCCTTGACGATGGGGTTGAGCAGTCGGGCGGGGCCCGTCATCCAGCCCACCTGCGCGGCAGGAAGGCAGGAGGGCAGGAGGGGAGGGTGGGGAGGGAGGCCGGGCAGTGACGCAGCGGCGGACGGGCGGGGGCTGGGGGCCGGGCAGCCGTGCGGTGCGAGGCTCCAGCAGGTAGGGTGGCGGGTCGCCGCGCCGTCGGCGGGCTCGCTGGCGGCCAAACTCGGCTGGCGCCGGAGCGTCCCCGGAGTTGCGCATCACATTGAACGCGCCCAACAGCCCGTCGCACCCAACAACCCATCGCGCCCAACAGCCCATCGCGACACGCGACTCTCCACCACGCCGGCGCTGCCCTGCGCTCGCCATGCACGTGCACACGCGCACCCGAGACGCCCACCCGCGCCACACGCCCCACCTTCCAGGCGGTGAAGGAGAAGGTCTTGCCGGCGCTGCCCAGCCGCACGCTGCGCTCCGCCATGCCCGGCAGCGAGCGCAGCGAGACGTGCTTCGCGCCGCCGAAGACCAGGTGCTCGTACACCTTGGAGTGGTGGGGAGAGGGGGCGTTGGTGGGATGTTGTCTCGCATGGCTTAGCTCAACGACGGCCCCGGGGCCTGGGCGCCGCCGAACACCAGGTGCCCCTACGCCAGGGGAGAGGCGTGTGGGGATGATGGCGCTCGCTCTGCTGCCTGACGCTATGCCGACGGGTCAAAGTGGCACCGCTAGCTGGAGCAAAAGCCAGACAAGCGCACCCGGACTGCTGCGAGCGGCGTATTAAGGCCCGCCCAGCCCTGCCAGGCCTGCTGCAGTGTGCCGCAGAGGGCTTCCCGTCCCTCGACACTGCGGTGGCGCATGTCCCCAAAGCTGTTCTTTCAGCGGCACATGAAGAAACTGTGTGTTCGCCGTTGCAATTCCCGTACAATTCCCGTACAAAGGCGCACCTCGTCGCATAGCGCGATGATGTCGTGGCGGATGCACAGCGCCGCAATGGCCTCCAGCTCGGCCCTCGTGAAGACCTGGCGCGCAGGTAGGGCAGGCGGAAGGAAGGGTTGGCAGGGCGGTGGGGCGGGGCCGGGGCGGCGGGCATCCTGGGTGCTGGGTGCGGCGGTGGCGGCAATCGTAGGGTGACTAGGAATTGAGGGGTGGGAAAGGAAGGGGCACGCAGCAGCGGAAGGGAGGGCTGTTGGTAGCGCAGAAGCACCCGCAGTGGCCCCGGCCGCGGCAGCAGCCAGCCCACAGCAGCGCACCCAGTTGCTGGAATCGTGTGCGGCGCCTTAGTCCCCCTATCAACACCATGGAACGGCGCATTAACAACACACCCTACATGACACTTTCCTTAAAATGGGTCGTGCTTACTGTTTCTGAAGACGCATATCATCGCGCAGACACATGTACGTCCACCCACCTTGCCGCTGGGGTTGTGCGGGCTGTTGAGCACGATGAGCTTGGTGCGGGGGGTAACCTGCGGGCGCGCCGCGCGGGCCACGGGGGGACGTGGGTGGATCCAAGGGCCGGGGGGGCCACGGGCCAGCCGGGCTCGGGCGTGGCGCGCAGCAGCGCGGTGGGCAGGAGGGCCGCGGGTTGGGGTCTCGACCTGTCCGGACCTGTCTGGACCTGTCTGGACCCCGCGGCGGCGCCGCAGCAAGGTCTGGGCGGGCGGGCAGGACTGAGCTACGCTGGCGGCGCTGGCGGCGCTGGCTGGCTGGGTCGCGAGGCTCGCGTTGCGACGCACGGTGACTGCGGCGCAGAGTCTTGTGCAGGGGTTCCCGGTTGCAGAAGCAGCGCCGTCGTGAAGGGGCTGGAGGAGCAGCGTGCTGGCGCGGGCTCGGCCCGGGCGAGCGGGTCGGCGCGGGGCGAGAGCGTCGGGAGGCCGGTTTGGGCGCGCGTGTCTGCGGCGACGGGGTTGTTCAAGGACCTCGGGTACGTGCCGCAGCCCAACCATCGCGAGTGACAGATGCAGCGACCGGCGCGCTGTTAGAAGCTGGGCATGCCTCGCAACCAAGTCATTTCCTCGGATCAGCGCTACATTGAGGAACAAGGCAGACGGCCCCAAATCGCAGGACCTTCTCTCCTCGCCCAGAGCAACGCGGCCCCTCGCACAGGCGCGCTGCCACCAGGACTGTCTCGCGTGGCCTCGAAGCCAAAGCCAAAGCCAAAGCCAAAGCCAAAGGCGTCTCCTGCCTGTACCACATCACGCAAGCGCTTAACAAGGACATATCTTGCTCGGGCAAGCCAAGCCGGCGGCCCTAGCATGTGCACGCACGCCCGGTGCGGCTTTGCTGCGCAGCGGACGAGGCAAGCCAAAGGCGCAGGAACATCCACTTCCTGCCTCTGAGCGTCACGTCAAGGCATGCCCTGATCAGGCGAGCCTGCCCAAGTAGGCCACGGCCATGCGAACACGGCGCGACCTACCGACTACCCTCGCGACTGACTGACAACTTCAGCACGCTCTTCGTGCAATGGCCATTGGGCTCTCCCAAGTGCCGATGGACTAATGGTGCTGTTTTCGCACCGGCGGTCACACTCAATTCCACTCTGCAGCCAAAGCAATGAATGCGCCCAGCCTAGCTTGGGACTTGTGCGGGGACATGTCGGGGCACTGCCAGCCTCGGCGAAGGACAGGGCGCCCTTCGTATTGGGACTACTAGCTAACCGCTGGTTCCGGGTGCTTTCTGCCTCTCTCAGAGCTAGCACAACACTGTGCTGCTCGAGCACCCTACTAAATCCCACCCTTCGCACGAGCGCCCGCTCGTGCTCCCACCCTGGGTTTTTGTCCTCGCCAGGCCCAGCCAGCGCTTCGCCGGCCGCCTGTGGGCGGCCGGGTTGCGCGTGACCCTCCCGGCGCTTGCGTGGCGTCCGAGGCCGGCGGTGCTCGCCCTTCCGCTGTGCGCTGCCGGTGCTACGCGGGCGCGGCGTTCAAGGCCGGTGGTGCTCGCAGTTTTGCTGTGCGCTGCCGGTGCTACTCGGACGCCCTGGGCTTGGCGCTTGGAAGGGGATCGGGTCCTTTTCGGGGCACCGGCGTCGCTGGGCGTTAGGCCGTGTGGCGCGTGGGGCCTCCACGCCTCGCTGGTCGGCCGGGTGTTGGTATTGGTTTCATGCCGTCGCGCTGGAGGATTTTACGCTAGGGGCCGCCCAGTTGCCCTTTTGCCTCCGCGTTGTGGCGTTGACGGCGAGCGTCTCTCGTTGGTTCGCTCTCGGTGTAGTGGCTTGCCCCCGCAGGCGGGCTGCTAGGCTGGTGTCGGCCGCCACCGCGGGCCTGTGCCGGCACGGGTGCGATTGGGCTGGCCTCGGCTGTCGTACCGTGTCCCTGGTGTGTGGCGCGCCTGCGCCTGTTTTGCGTTCGTGCTCGGCGCTTCTGTTGCTGCCCCCCTGGTTGCTGCTCCTCGAGTGCAAGGCCATAATTCAATGGGTCGGTCCTCCTTCCTGCTGCTGCAGCGTCCCGGGTCGGTTCAGCCTACCCCGTCCTAGCAGCGCTTCAGCTAGTGAGGGGCAGTACCGTAGTACAGAACGCAGCCCTCCGCACCGGCCGCAGGCTTCGCTGGACACCCATCGGCGCTGTAAGACAACGACGGGGCCCCTTGCGACTTCCGAAGAAATAAACAACGGCCTATTCGCGCAGATCTATCTATCTGAGGCATCCCACCTAAGGACATGGAAGAGCTCATTAAGACACGTCCTGTTCAGGCCATCCAGGCTAACTAGGCCATTGCTTAGCGCCACGGCCGGGCCTTGATCAAGACCACTGCAAAGACTGGCAACGACACTTGGCAGGCGCAGTAGCTGCGCGTGTGAGACACTTGGCTGCATCGCCTGGGGCCGCCAACAGGGCCGTGGCTCCGGCAATGCAGCCCAGTGGCCACCGGGGCCTCACAGCCAACACTGTTTGCCGCGCTGCTTATCATATCCCGCCGGTGCTTTGCATCGCGTAAAGTACAGGGCGCATTCCTTGATTCGGGACAAATGGAGGCGCGAGGGCCACTGTGGCCACCACCACACGGAGTTCGCAATAACCGACGACCGACTCAACTCGTTTGCGCCTACCGCATTGCATAACCGTGCGCACTTTGTGCAATGCTGTTGATACAGGCTTTCAGTCGCATGGTGTTCCGGCTGGCCGGCTGCTGGGTGTAACTTCACGAGCTTCAACGCAGGGGCTCCCCTGGTTCTGCGAGTCAGCTGTCTCGTCTGCAGCTAATCAACGAAATGGGCGATCCAGCGTTCAACCCCAGGGGCGACCGCTGCTGCCGTCCGCTGCCTGCCGGCCCGGCCTCAGCCCGGCCTCAGCCTTGTGTGGGTCCCATGGGCACTGCCCTGCCTTGATCGGAGGAGGGTGCGCTCCGCAGGGCGCCAGGTCGCAGCCACAGCCGCCAGCGCCCCTGCCTGCAGCCCGAGCTGCGCTGTCCAGCCACAGCCTCAGCCGCTGCCCGCCCGGGTGCATACCGCGCCCAAGCCCAGAGAACACAGCACACCCTTGCTTGCCTGCTTGCTTGCTGGCTGGCACACAGACGGTACAACGACACGCGCCGCGCAACGCAGCGCAGCGCAGCGCAGACGCGCGTCGCGGCATCGGCGCAGAGCGCCCGGCGCCGGCAGGCAGGGAGGGATGATACATGATAGCGCAACCCGCCGGCTCGCTCGCGCAGGCGCCAGTTGCCACGGCAATCTTCTGCTCGGCTCGCCCCTGTGGACTTGCCCTCCCGGACTGTGCTGCACGTCCCATGCAGTTCTGCATCTGCCATCTGCCCATGCCCCCCTGCCCGTGGCCTCACCGCGGCCGCCAGCTCGTCAAGCGGTACGGAGAAGTCCGGCAGCCGGAGCCGTACGGGAACGATGGACGCGCCGCTGCGCTTGGCCATGGACACGTAGCTGTCGTACATGGGGTCAAACATGAGGACCTGTGCAGCGGGGCAGGGGGAACGGGGGAGGGGGAGGGAGGGGCTGTCAGGGTTCGTGTGCGCGGTGCGTGGCGAGGCGCGCGGATGGTCAGGGCCAGGCGAGCAAGCGAAGCAAGGCAGCGAGGGAGCGGCTGGGGAGTGGAAGGCGCACAGGCGCCACGGCGCACGGCCGTGCGACGTTTTTCCCCACCCCAACCAGCCGTGAACACCACGTTCGCTCTGCCGGTGCCAGGCGGTGGGCCGCCCAACTGACTCCCGCACACTGCACGTTCCACCTGCCCCCGCCGCGCCCCCGCGCGCTGGCGGGCGTGCCGCGCAGCAATACGGCACCTGCCCGGCTGCCCCCCCCCAGCCATCCCCCGGTCGACCAGGCAGACAGGCCAGCACGCCAGCACGGCGCACCCATGTCCCAGTACGGCACACGTACGGCAGCTGCCCACCTCGTCCCCCGGGTTGACCAGCCCCAGGAAGGCGGATGCCAGCCCCTCGGTCGCGCCCACGGTGATGAGCGTCTCCGTGGCCCAGTCCACGGGGATGCCCTGGCGGCGGCAGAAAAGGGGGAGGGGCTTGGTGCACGGAGGGCTTAGGTTTCGTGCCCCTCGTGCGGTGGCCCAGTCCATGGGGATGCCCTGGCGGCGGCAGGAAGGTGGGGGAGGGTAACATAATGGATAGAGAGGTGGCGAGGACAGTGAATAAGTCCCATGGCAGGCCAGAATTCCCACGTTGTCGCCTGTTCGCGGGCCCAAACGCACAAAGGTGGGAAGGAGGTGGAAGGGGCAGGGGGAGGTGCCGTGTGGGGATAGTGAGCGCTGTGGCGGAAGGTGAGGGGCAGGTACCGCTCGCCAGGGTTCGTGCTGCCCACGTCCAAGCCCCAGGTCTCCGTGCGACCCTACCCAATCACACACCCCGGCACCGTCAGAACAGGGCCAAGCCCCATGTCCCGAGCCCGTTGTCTGAGCCCTAGGCCCGAGCGAAGGCCAGGACGGCCCCCCGCTCATTCCCTGCCCACCCCCTCCATGCAGCACACCCTACCCCTGCGAAACCCCAAGGGCCTGCCCCCTGCCCAGCTGCCCGCCCAGCAGCCCCATCGGAGCGGAGGCGAGCAGCCTGCCATCCATTCCCTAGGGCGCCCCATGAAGCCAATCCGTGCCCTCCATCATCTCGCGCGTCAGCACCCTCGTGCGCCCCATGGCCTGGCCCCGGGCGCCAGGGGCAGCCGCCCACCCACCCAGCAGCCCCATCACGCCGCTGCGCCCTGCGCTGGCCCAGCCCCCAACCATCCACCCCGCCGCATCACCACGCACGTCCCCTCCCGTGCAAGCGTGCCCGTCCCCCGCCGGCCTACCGCCGCCTCCCACTGTGCAGCGCGCAACGACCCCAACCAGCCTCCCAGCCAGCCCCTCTATGTGCCCCACAACGACATGCCTCCCGGCCCCCCAAGTGCCGCACCTGCTCCTTCTCGCTGTGCGCCGCCACCGCCTGCCGCAGCTCCGGCACCCCCAGCAGGCTGGGGTACTGGTTGTGGAAGTCGTACATGGAGGCGGAGGCGATCTGGCGTGGGTGCGAGAGGGGTGGGGCGGTGGCAGGGCCGCGGTCAAGGCGGGCTAGGCCATACGCTGATCGCTGAAGCAGCAGCAGCAGCAGCTGTTGCGGCCCCGACCCGGGGGTCGTCCCTGAGGGTCAGCATGGGCGGCCGGGGCGTGCAGCTCGAGCAGCGGGCCATGGCGCCTTGGGGCCAGGCCCCTGCCCGACGGTACGGTATGGTACGGCATTGTGTGGTACGGAGTACGGCAGCGCCCGGCAGTGCGCATGTTGCGGCTGGGAGGAAGTGGCGGGCGTGGGTTGGCCCGGGGCAGGGCCGCATGCCCAGCCCCTAGGGGCCAGCCGCCGGAGCCGCGCGGGCCGGCAGCGTGCGACAGAGGGCGGCCGCCGTCGCCGAGGGCTGGCGCAGGTGACTGGCTGGCCGCCGCGACAGGAGACTGGCTGCGGCCACCATGAGGCGCTGTTCCAACAATGGGGTTGGAGCCGCGCGGGGCCGCGGTTCGCGTCGTCACGTGCGGCGCGGTTGCCCGGCCAGGGCGTTAGCCGGTCGTGAGTGGCAGCGGGAGCGGCGCCCGGCGTGAAGAAGCCCGACAGTATGCCTCAGGAGGATGCAGGTTTTGGTGGCCGGGGGCCCTACGGCCAGCAAGGCCGCGGTCGCTAGCTCGCCACTGTGCGCTGCTGGGCACCATGGGGTCGTCGCGCAGGGTCGAGGGACGTGGCCGCGGCGGCCCAGGCCTAGGAACAGAGGACCACGACAAGAAATGATGAGTAACAGCCGCCGCCAGGGCAGGGGCTGGGGTGTGGGGCGCCGCTGGCGCGGCCGGAGACCAGGGGGCTGAACGCGGCCAGGCCACAGCAGGCGCCCCGGTGGGGGGCGGTGCGAGGGCGGGACTTGCTGAGCCCTGCACGTCCTCGGCTCCCACCCTCGCACCGCCCCGCACCGGGGGCGGGGACGTGCAGGGCTCAGCAAGGGCCCCGAGGGCACCCCCAGCCCTGAGCGTCGCGGCGTACTGCAGCCGGCAGCCGGCAGTCGGCAGCCGGTACGCGGGGGACTCTTGGCGGTGCGGCGCGGTTGTTGGCCGGCTCCATTGTTGCCCTGGGCGTGCTCGCCAGTCCCGGGCGTGCCCACCTGCTTCATGGCCTCGGGCCCCTCCGCGTCTGGGAAGCCCTGGCCCAGGTTGACGGACTGGTGCTCCATGGCTGCGGGGTTTGGACGGGGAGATGGGCGGGAGGGGTCAGGGGGTTGGTGGAGGTGAGGTCGGCTAGGCTTATTGGCAGCCGCGCACGCAGGCCCACAGGCCGGTCGCGTAGAACGCGTCCCACCGAGCTTGCTCATGACCTCGAAGATGGTCGTCGGCAGCGAGGAGAAAAGCTCGTTCAGCGGCTTGGCAGGCGCCGCGGCCGCGCCATCGGCGCTTGCATCAGGCGGCATCTTGGCGCTGTGCCTGATCAACACTGGAAGCAGCGAGCTTGCTTGTAATTGGCAGTTATGGGCTGGCTATGCGCGTCTCTATGCTGCACCCACGTGTCCAAGTGCGATGCAAGTTTGGCCCGGATAGTGCCGCTGGCAAGCGTTTGGTGATGCGAGATCGAACCTGCTGTATTGGGTGCTCCAGGTATCAGCAGCAACATTTGGGGAAACGCCTCGCAAAAGGTGTGTTTCGTGGCACGCCACACCCTGCCCGACCTTTCCCGGGCCACCTAGTTCCAGTCCCTCTGTCGTCGCTGTGAGCTAGATTGCGTTGCACCCCTTGCCAGGCGGCGCCTTCGACGCTTGACTTTGCCCTACAAGCCGTCGCTCGAGGCAAAGGCACTGAACTGTCTGATTGATGCCAGGGCCAATCTGCTTTGCTGCCGCCGTCCCGCCACCTAAACCCAATATCCAACCCATACAGGTTCGCACCACGCATTGCGCAGCTTTGTTTTACATCACCTCCTGCTTGCCATTTCACCAGTGACACTGTCCGCATTGGCACGCAGCGCTTAGGAGAACGTCACTCAATTGTCAACCAGCGAAGCAGCGCGGGGCCTTGCAGCGGCAGACCTGCAGCGGCGGCATAGACCTGCGCCGATGCCGCCCTGCTCGCGCAAACACACACACTCACACACACACACACAATTGCTGTTAAGCCCTGTGAAGCCATCTATAAATGCCTGTGATCCAAAGAGAGGCCCATACACCACGAGGACCACGGCCACACAGCCATGAGCGGCACCCAAGGGCGATGCGCGCCACTGCCTCACGTGACATTCCACACCATTTGAGACATACGCCAGCGCTGAAAGACGAAAAGAGGGCATTGCAAAGTAGGACGCCGGCAACGCACACCGGCAGAGTCTCAACACACCAAGCAAACGCGCCGCGGCCATCACGTGCCTAATCACTCCGGGTGTATGTCTGCTTGCCGCACGGCCGCCAGCCTTGTCAACCGCATTGCGGCCTCGCGCGCTTTGTATTCATTGGATCATTGTGGGGTCCAATCAGCCCCAGGCCCACGCTCAATGCCTGCCGGCTGCATGGCACTCGTCAGCACGGCCGACGCCGGTGGCGTCCTCAAAGCACAAACGGCCGCGGCCTCAATCCACACAGCGGGCCACCGCCAGGCACGCACAGCGGCCCGTCCAGCCCCCTGCCTTTCAGCAACGCCAGAGTAAACCCATCCAATTCCTTGCACGCAATAGCCACACCGCAACGCACCCCCGACAAACGCGCCCCCGACAAACGCCCTCGACAAGAGCCACACCGCAGAACCGCGCCCCCCCGACAAACGCGCCCTGCGCCACAACCGCCGCGGCATGGGCCGCCCGCTGCGCGCCATCATCGTCGCAACCCGCCGCCATAGCGGGCGTCACAGCCCCCTCCCAACCCATGCCACCGTACCAGCCGCCGCCCAGCCGCGTGCCGACGACCACAACGCCAACGCGCGGCTGTACCACGGGCGTCAGCATGCGCACGCGCGCCTCAGCAGCTTTTCATGTACCAGGTTGTCCGCAACCGCCGAATGGATGCGAACGAGGCCCCCCATGGCGAATCAGCACCCCCCCTAGCTCGTGGGCTCTGTCGTACAGCAGGCAATGCCGTATAGGCTGAGCCGCGACATGCCGTGGCACACGCAGCCGCATCCTAGGGTGCCGCCTCGCAGGCCGAACACGCTGGAGCGCCCCTTTCGCTGCACGCTGCCCAGGGGCCCACGCGCGCCGCGGCGCCACACACGCCAACCCCCCGCATCGCCGCACCGCTCGCTCGCCGCACGGATGCCCGCGCGCGGAAAAGACATGGCGCGCGCACTCCACGCGCGACGAGGTACGGCACCAGGTTGTGACGCACCCGGTACCGGTACGCTCGCGGGCGGGCGACATGGCCGGCCGCGACGCGCCCCGGGATACGAACGGTCATATCTCTTGGGCTTGCGGGCTTGCCAAGGCGCATGAGCAGCCAACCGAGCTAGCGGTTGAGCCACGCCACAGCAGAGACCGGCGGCACCAACGGCGCCTGCTCGCCCACCCCCTGACCCCTTTGCCAGCCTGTGCCGCGAGCACCTCCGAACCGCCAATCAACCGCCCATGCATCCGCCCGCGGTCAGAACCTGGCCGGCGGCCCCCTGCCGTGGTGCATTCGCGCCGCAGCGGCTGGCGCGCCCCAATGCAAGGGTGACACCACGAAATTTCCCATGGACCGATTGACAGGATCGAGATCCGGATCCGAGCCACCGCGGCGCCGCACATCTGCTAGCCGTGGTGTTGCGTTTCATTGCGTTTGTGTGGGAGATATGTCTGCGCTGTGTGCATGCGGCACACGGCACGCGGTACGGCACAGCACGGCATGAGGCGACGCTGTACGGCTGCCACGACTACACACAAGAGCAGTGGCGCAAAGGGCACCCGCGCGGCGCGCCCGGGCAGCACGGACTGCGCCGGCGCTGACCCAAACACCCGCGCGGCGTCGAAGAGAAGTAGCCCTAAGCGCGGCCGAACGTAGGAGCGCCCCAGACCGGAATGCGTCATTCGTTGCGATATGCATCGGCCCGCTGCCTGGCCATCGTCAGCCTGAAGTTGGAGATGCATGAGCTTTAGCTGAGCAGTGATGGGTGAGTGGCGGCGCTACTCAAACACCACGACGTACGACGGCACGTGGCATGAGCCGGCCTCACAAGCGGCACGAGCTGCCGTAGCATGCCCCGTCCTAGCTAGGATTCCTAGGATTCCGGACCTTCAGGAGGCTGCTTTCCGCCAGACCCACGGCGGCACGATGCCTGCATCGGCGGTGCATCGCTTTTGAGGGCCACAGTACCGGGCAACACCGCCGTACCGAGGTACTTGTGGAAAACCTCGGGCGGCCTCCTCCTCTCCTCGAGCGACAAATGAGTCATGCTCTCCTCGCGCATGCGCATGTACTCCTCGAATACTTCGCGTACCATCGTCGGATCGCCGCGAAACAGATCGTAGTCCAAGTCGTACGGGCGCTTGCGGCTCGGCTTCTGGCCGACCGGCAGCGGGCTGTCACCGGGCCGCGGCGAAGGCGCCCGCTGCTGCTCGGTCGGCGGCGCCGGCGACGCAGGCTGTTGCTTTACGTCAAGGCGCTCGTCGGCGCTGGCGC
This sequence comes from Chlamydomonas sphaeroides, assembly GCA_001662425.1. NCBI lineage: Eukaryota > Viridiplantae > Chlorophyta > Chlorophyceae > Chlamydomonadales > Chlamydomonadaceae > Chlamydomonas > Chlamydomonas sphaeroides. The sequence goes on along the minus strand of BDDC01000786.1, from coordinate 26,032 downwards.
GCTCGTCGCCGCCGTGCGCGGCGTCGGCGCGTGACGACCTCTCCAATTGGGGGCTGCCCTGAAGCGGGCGCTGGCTGGCAGCTGTTGGCGACGACTGCAGCCGCGGCGACTGCGGCTGCTGCGACTGCGGCTGCAGTGGCTGCCGCGGCTGCTGCGACTGCGGCTGCTGCGACTGCGGCTGCAGTGGCTGCCGCGGCTGCTGCGACTGCGGCTGCTGTGACTGCGGCTGCAGGGGCAGAGGCTGCTGCGACTGCGGCTGCTGCGACTGCGGCTGCTGCGACTGCGGTTGCAGCGGCTGCTGTGGCTGCTGTGGTTGCGGCGGCCGCGGCGACTGCAGCCGCGGCGACTGCTGCGGCTGCGGCCGCAATGACTGCGGCTGCTGCGACTGCGGCTGCAGCGACTGCGGCTGCTGCGGCTGCTGCGGCTGCTGCGGCTGCTGCGGCTGCTGCGGCTGCTGCGGCTGCTGCCACTGCGGCTGCTGCCACTCCGGCTGCAGTGGCTGAGGCTGCAGCGACTGCGGCTGCTCCGATTGCGGCTGCAGTGGCTGCTGTCGCTGCTGTCGCTGCTGTGGCTGCGGCCGCGGCGACTGCTGTCGCGCCGACTGCTGCAGCTGCGGCAGCGGCTGCGACTGCGGCTGCAGTGGCTGTGTAGGCTGTGCGACCCTGGACAGCAGCCCTCGCAGCGCCGCCAGCTGTGCCATCGTGATCGCCTGCAGCGGCGGTGCCGCAGCCGCCGGCTGCCCCCTGGCGTCAGAGTAGCGCTCGGCTTCGGCGGCGCCTCTTAGGTGCTGTAACATGCGGCTGGCGGCCACCGCCGCCAGCTGCTGCTCCAGCGCCGCGAGCTCGGTCTGCCGCTGCCGCGCCGCCGACGCTGCCGCCTCCAGCTGGCGGAGCTGCGCCTGCCGCTCCTCGGCGGCGGCCTCGGCAGCGCCGCCGCTGCTCGCGCGCGGCATCCGCCACTGCTGGCCGCCGCAGCCGCCACCGCCGCCGCCGTCCTGGGGCTGACGGATGCTTGGTGATGCCCTAGCAGCCGGCGCCAGCGGCTGCGGCGGCGCCGGCGCCGCCGCGGCGGCTGACCTGCGAGACCGCGCCAGCCTGACGGCCAGGATCTCCATAACCGCCTCGGCCTCCGAGTCGGACAACGCCGTCAATGCGGCGGCGGTGGCGGGCGTCAGGACGTTGCCGTGCTTTACGAGTACGGCGGCGAGTGGGTCGCCCGGGCCGGGCCGGCTGGTGACGGCGGCGATGGCGGCGGCGACGGCGTCGGTGCTGCAGCTCGACGGCGACGGCAGCGCGCTGTCGGCGCCGTAGCCGGCGGCCCTGGCGGCGCCGTCGCTGTTGCGGCCAGAGGGCCCAGCGGCGCCGCCGTCTTGCTCGGCGGCGGCGGCAGCGGCTAGCAGCGCATCCATGGTGATGCCGCCGCTGCCCGAGGGCTTGAGGGCATTGGCGGCGGCGCCGTCGGCTGATGGCCGGCTGCAGCTGGCTGGTGCCGGCGGCTGCCTGTCCGCCGCCAGCGCGCGACGCAGCATCGAGTCCTGCCGCTGCCTGTCGTACGTCGCTGAGTCATCAGCCGTACCGACGTCGTACGGTACGTACCGGTCAGCGCCGTTGACCGGCAGCTGCATGGCCAGCGCACGGGGTCCCAGCGTGACGCGGCCCAGCGGCCCCGCCGCCTCCGCCATGGCCGCCGCCGCCTCCGCCGCCGTCAGCGGCTGCAGCGTCACCTGCCTCCGTACCGACAGCACAGGCCCCCCGCCGCCGCCGCCAGGCGTCGGCGCCACCGTCAGCGGCTGCACGGCATCGATTGGCGCCCGCGCCAGCAGCCCCAGCGTCGGGTGCATAATGGTCTCGAGCGCCTGGCCGCTGAACCGGCTGCTGCGGTCGTCGCGCGGCAGCGCGCGCTGAGGCGGCGGCGGCGGCGCTGCCGCGAGCTCAGCGGCGCCGCCCGGACCCAACGAGGTGATCGACTCCATGCGCGTCTGGCGTCCCATGTCGGGCGGCGGCGCCACGTCGTACGACGAGCGCGCGCGGCCGCGCTCCGTGGGCGCCAGGGCGGCGGTGGCCGAGGCGGCGCGTTGCAACTCCGCGACGCGCTGCGGACATGTCAGGGCGGCGGCGGCGATGTCAGGCGATGGCGGGGATGCAAGGGTTGGTGGCTGTGGGGAAACCAGCGGTCAGGCCAGGGCACGGTACGGCACGGCATGCGCTGCGGCCTCGCGCCGGGGGCATGGGGCATGGTGGTTGGCGCCTTGGCGGTTGACGGTTGGCACCCACCACATGAACGTTGGATGACTCGTTCGGCGGGCGCAGCGGTACCAGCACAGTGCCGTACAGCGGCGACGCCGCGTCTCCGGCGTCGACCAGGGTGTCGGCGGCGGCCGCCGGCGGCTGTAGCCTGATCGGCTGCACCAGCCGGGCACGCTTGACGGCGCGGATGGCCTCGCGGGCATCTCGAGGGGAATTGGGGTCAAGCACATACTCCCGTTGATCCTGCGGGGCGGCAACGGCAGCGGCGGCAGTTAGGGCGGGTAAACATAATACCCCGCAGCCTTCGCGACATCGCTCCAAAGCAAGTGGAATGGAATGGGCACGGGCTCGGAGCTCGGCGGTTGTGGTGATTGCCCCAGCGCGACAGCGCGTTCCGGCCCTTGACAAAAGCCCAGCCGGCTGCGATCTTACCACTGCCGGATAGTACCCATCGGCGTCGTAGTCCAGCTCGGCGTCCGCAAACGGCCGCCTCCCGCCGCCTACGCCGACGAAGCCAGACCCGTCCCACACTCTAATGACGCTTTTGCCATCCCCTCCACGCTGACCGCCAAACTGCTCGTACGTGGCCGGCGCTGGGTCCGCTGCCGCCACCGCCGCGGCGGCGGCGGCGGTCAGGTTCGCCGGCAGCGGCGGCGGCGGCGGCGCCGCCGGCTGCTGCAGCGGCGCCGCTGTCGTCGGCCGCTCGAAAGGGTCGCCCACCAGCCGTCGCTTGTCGTTACGCGCCTGCCGGGTCCGCTCCAGCTTCTCCGTGCACGTCCTGCGCGTCGCAGAGGACGGCGGTGAACGCCGGCGGTGGGCAGCGGGCGCGAGCGGCGTACGGCAGCAGCGCAGCGGCGGCGACACAGCGGACCGGCGGGGGCGGCAACCCGGACGCCGGGACCGACCTCAGCGGGCGCAGCAAAACGAGTTTGCTATGGCATAGCGGGCAGCGGCGCGGCGCTGCAGCAGCATAGCTGCATGGATGGCCATGGGTGGCCGGGGACGGAGCCGCTGCCGTGCGCGCCACGCTATGCAGCTAGCCGAGCTGCCCAGCGGAGTGCAGCGAGGCGGCCGCACGTACCTGCGGGCTCCCGCGAAGCGGGATATGTCGTGGAACTTGGAGCACTGGTCGCAGAAGCGCACGATGCGGCCGTCCATGGACAGCTGCGGGGCCTTGAGGTGCCGCTCGCATACTCGGTAGCGCTGAAAGTACCTGGCAGGCACGCAAGCGCGGGCGGGGGCGAGGCGGGGCAGCAGCAGCAGCAGAAAATAGACAGGCCTTGAGCGTGTGAGAGCGAGTGCTGGTGAGGCGACCGCTCACACAGCGGCGCGTTAGGCGAAGTAGCGCTGCGGGACACGCCGCCGGCGGGTGCGCGCGTGGGGTGACGGCTGCCATGTGCCATCGAGTGCCGGCGTTGCTTGGGGAGTTTCGTGCCGGCCGACGCAAGGGCGGCGCACAGAATGACATAGTGACCTACTTGCGGGCTTCCGTGAGGTCTAGACCGCAGCCGTCGACCTGCGGCGCGGGAAACGCGCGGGTCAGACCATCGCGGCGGGAGGACGCCAGAACGCCATCCTGCATGGCGCCCTGTTGCTTCGAGTACTATCAACGCTTTCTTGCGACTGCGCGGCGTTAACCGGACCGAGCGCCGCGAACGCCGTGGTATCTAGCTACGAGTTGATTGCGCTGGGCGCGCGGCTACCACTATTGCTGATAGGACTCGCAATTGTCTTGTCAGCGTGCGCGCGAGTCAGCGCACGCTCCGCGCGAAAAGGTCGGCCTGAAACCACCTACTTGGCACCGCATGTCCTTCTTGGTGGCAAGACGCTTCACTCGGTTAGCATCCGAATCGTCCCCGTCGACGGGAGTCACCTCACGGAGGCGCGGCCCAGTGACCGCAGCAGGGCCTGATTGAGCACCTGCTGCGTCCCTCGAGTCTCCGCCGACGCTGACAGTATCAGGGGATCCTCCTCGGCTCGCTGAGCCATGGCTCCCTACGTAATATAGACAGGAGAGGCAGCGAAGCGACGACAGGATGAGCACGGGGAAATCGCTAGGCACCGCGAGGCTTGATATATCAATACATACCTGTAGGTTCAGGCATTTTTGTATGATGCTATGTTTGTGTCCGGGCGGAAGAAGTCTGTTGCGTGTTCAGGCACCCGCCCCGGCGGCCAGCCGGCCCGGCGAATCACGGCCACAGCTCCGCGCGGCTTGTCGCTGCAGCTGCAGATGCCTATGCCAAGCAACAGTGACGAACGAGCGAGGTGAGCGAGCTCAAAGCGGCCTCGTGTAGGCGTCGTGGGCAGCAGCAGTACGTACACGGCGCGACTGCAAGCGTAGAACTGAAAGTAAGCTCGGTTGTTCTATGCCTCCGAGCAGGGGCGAGCTCTGTGTACCAGCCGTCGCGTGGCAAGGACGTTTAGGGCAGTGCTCGTCAGCGCGCACGGGAATTGTTTCCGGGGCCATGCCACGGCCATGCGGGGCCCTGCTGCCCTTTTTGTGCCATCCAGCGGCCTCGGCTCTCGCCTTTGCTTGCGAGCACCTGTCATCTACGACATTCTGCAACTGTCGACATGAAGCGCGGCGTCTGTTCGTTCGCGAACTACATCAGGTCCTTTGCATGGGCTCGCTCTTTGGTATGTACCGACGCCAACGCGTGCCTCGTGCAGCCCTGCCGCTACGGCTGCGTACGCATTGCAGCCGAGCAGCTTTCGGTCGGCACGTCGCGGCGTGAGCGCGGCGCAGAGGGCCGTGTCTTACGCTTACTGCCGCTGCGCTGAAGCACGGCTAAATTTGGCACGGCACCGCTCGCCTCCGTCTCCTTTGCAGCCCGAGAGCGCCCTTTACCTGCCCTCGCCTAGCTGATGCAAGCCGGCGCAAATAAACGGCGGGCACAAGACACGCAAAGCCGCCGACCGCACTTTTTGCAAAACCACTCGGAGACCGGCTGGGAGCGAGTCCGCGCGCGCGGTGCAGAACAGGGTTCATTGCGCGATTTCGCTCGCGTGGGCCGGGTGGCAGTCGAGGGCGGGCGTGTGCGTAAGCCGTTCATACCGGTTGCTCTATCAGACGCCGACTCGCTCTCGTCCGGACAAGCCTCGGCGCAGGCCCGCGCGCAGCGCCCAGCACGCAGTCGTCGTGTGCGTGATGACAGCAAGGCGCTGCAGCGCAGCGCGCACGGGCCTCGCCTAACCAGCCACCCCTCCTACGACGGAAGGCACCTGCTGCCGCCAGTCAAGGCAGCGCAGCCTGAACAGGGCACGGCGCCCCCCGCGAGCGAGCGCTACTCCGAATTCGTACGTGTGGCGCCACACGCCAACCCCTCAGTCCCCACGTGCGACGGCAGAGCGCCGCCGTGATGCACGCACGCCCATCTCTTCACTCCTGGCATGCCCCCCCCATCACCAATCCTCCGTCTTGCTACAGCTGCCGCACCGTACGGGTCAGCACACGCGCGCCCGACCACGCCCCCCACGTGCCCCTCCATACGTCGCCATACACAGCCGGCAGCTCCAGCAGCTCCGGCGCACGCCACCGCTCAGGCGGCGCCTGGCATGCCAGCCCGCCAGCTGGGCGTGGCACGGCGGGCCGAGTGCAGGATGAAGGAGCTGTCGCGCGCCTGGCGCTCCTCGGCGCGTGTCGCCTCCACTCGTTGCATGTGGGCCGCAGTGCCGCGCAGCAGGCGACCGGGGTCGGGCGCCGCCTCCACGTGCACCTGGACATGGATGATTGCGGGGGGGAAGTTGGAGGGAAGGGGGAGAGGGGTTCCTGGACCCTGAGCTGTAGAAAGGAGGTGCGGGCGGGTATGATAGGGGTTGGGAGGCGTGTGCGTGTGGGTGGGGGGGAAGTCACGGAAGTCACGGACGCAGCGGGGAGGCGCACGTGTGCAACGAATGTGGCAAGGCGGCCATAGTGAGGACGGAGCACAGCGCAGCTCGGGCGCCGGAGCAGCCACGAGCCGGGGGGCGGCCGCTGAGTGCACGCGGGGCTCGGTTGGTCCGCAGGGCACGCAGCAGACGGATGCGTCCCGGGCAGTCGGCCCGGCCGTGCAGCCACACACCCCTTTGAGGGAGGCGCAGCACACGGCGTCGCGAGCTGTGGGAGCGCGGCAACGACGCCACGATCGGTGCCGTGCCGCCGCCCGTCCGCACACCCGGTGCGCGCCGCGACCGACGTCCGAGCGCCAGCTACCGGCCAGGGCCCAGACCACGATACAAGGTCGCATCCCGTTAGCTCCACGAGCAGCTGGGTTGCGATCTTCAGCTTCGCGGCCCAGCCACGGGCCGGTGCCCCCGCCCCACACACGTACACAGCCAGACCGGCCCTTTCGGCTTTAAGCCACCGGAGGCTGCCTGCACCCGCGGCCCTCATGTATGCTCCTTTCAGTTACGCCAGCTGCCTCTTTCCAGCTGTGCAAGGCCGCAACCGCCATCATCCCAACACACCCCAGCAATCGTGGCCTGCACAGCCAGTGCCGGCGCCGCACCTTGTCCAGCATCGCCAGCTGCCGCAGCTCCCGCTCCTCGCGCTGCGCCTCCCTGCTGGCGACCAGCGACAGCCGGCGCTGCAAGGTGGCGGCGCTGCGGGCGGCCACGCGCTGCCGCTGGTGCGGCGTGGGTGCACACAGCGCGGAGCGGATGGCGGCCTCGGCGGCGGCGCGGCGCTCCTCGTCGCGCCGCTGCGCCTCCTGCAATGAAGGGGGAGAGGAATGGGGGAAAGGAGGGAGGGTGGACGGGAAGAGAGGACGTGGGGAGAGGGCGTGCCGGTTCGGCGTGGCGGGTCGCGGCCAAGCGAGGCGGAGGCAAGGGGGAAGCCAAAGACATGCTGCCCTGGGGGGCAGCGGTGCCTGCAAATGGCGCGCTAGCCCGAGTGTCGCACGCGGTACGCCGCTACGCCGGCGGCAGCGTGGCAGGGCTGCACGCCGAGGAGGCAGCGACGCAGCAGAGGCCAGGTACCGGCATGGCACGGCGCCAAGGGGGTCGCGCTCCCGAGCGGAGCCAGCTGGGGGTAGCGGCACTTGCGGGCTCAACGTGAGGGCGCCCCCACACGGGGGATTAGACGTGGCTCCGCATCCGCATCCGCAGCGCTGGCGCGAGGCCAGGACCTACAGCCGCGGGGGGCCAGAGTTCCGCTCCTTTCTCCCCAGGCCCCCGCACCTTGGCCTGCTTGGCAAGGGCCAGCCGCTCCCGCGCCGCCGCCTGCCGCGCCTCCAGCTCGGCGCGTCGCGCCGCCTCGGCCGCCGCTGCGCGCTGCGCGGCGCTCTCAGCCGCGGCGCGCGCCGCCGCCTCGCGCTCCTCGCGCCAGCGGCCCACCATGGCCTTCTTCGCGAAGCTGAGGATGCCGTCGTCGCTGCGGCCGGCCTGGTCGCGCTGCCGCTCGCGCTCGGCCTGGTTCGGGAGGAGATGGAAATGTTTTCGGGGCATGCGGGCGAGGAGCGCGGAATTCAGGTGCGTGGTTGGGTGACTGGGTGAGGTCGGGTTTGAACTGGCGCCGCGCCTGGTCGCGGCCTCATGCCCGCTGCGCACAAGTCGGCTTGCGGCGCTGAGACCCCCATCGCTCCTGCCACCGCGCTAGGACCCCGCGACGCGCGCGCCAGTGAACCCTCGCCACGCCCACGCCCACCTGCGCCGCGGTGTCGCTGCCCAGCGCCGCCGCCAGCGCCACCGCCTGCGTGTGCTTCGCCTGCCGCTGCGACCGCCACCGCTCCAGCGCCAGGCGCTTGGCCACGTCCAAGTCGCACAGCGTCATGTGCCACCTAGCAGGGACGACCAGCTAAACACCACACACCACACACCGCCATTTCGCGGGAGGCGACGGAGCTCCGGCTCCTACAGCACTCATGCGCTGCGGCGGCGGCAGCACCGACCGGAACCCTCCGCCCAACCCAGGGCTTTGCGCGCAACAGCCGCCGCGGGACCCCACGCCCGGGCCGCACCTGGCGTGCGCCATGACCTCCGCCCGGCTGTAGCCCACGGCCCGTTCTACCACGATGCCCACGGCCGTGCTGTAGTCACCGCCGCAGGAGCGCAGCACGGCCAGGAACTCCTCGTGGTCCTCGGGCTCCCAGCCGCCTGCACGCGGGGCAGGCCACCAGGCCAGCGCAGGCATGCTTGGGCGACGGCATAGGTAGCTAATGGAAGGACAAAGAGGCTGAAGAGACCGCCACAATGCAAGGAGCCCATTGTGACTCTTGGGCTCCCAGCCCAGCCGCCTGCGAGGGCCGGGGCTTGGCCTCGAGTGCGTAGGCATGGACGCGGGCGCGGCGGGTAATGCGCGGCAAGCCGCCCCGCCGCCGGGGGCGCAGAGCGCTGTTGCGGTGCCACCGCTCGCAGCGCCCGCCGGGCTTCCCCCGCTGCAGCCGCCACAAGGCGTGGCCCAGCCCGGCCCAAGGAGCTGCTCGTGCTACCCGGCGGCCGCACCTGTGGGCCCGTGCTCTGCCAGGAAAGCGTCATACTCCTCCACTTCCGGTGCCAGGCCGCCGTCCGGCGACGCCCCGCCGCGGCCGCCGCCGCTGCTGCCGTGGCCGCCTCCCGCCGACGGTCGCCGCTGGCGGCCCTGGGCCGAAGAGGCGCGCCTGCACGTTCCAGCGGGCGCGGCGCCCCACGCTCAGACTGGTAGGAGCCCTCGCAAGCCATCCCAAGTGGCTTCACGTAAGAGACGTTCAAGAGCAAGGCATGTAGAAACGCGTGCTTAGGCACCCACTCACCTGCGTCCTGCGCTGGCGGCCCGCTGCGGCGGCGCCGCCGCCGACGTGCCGGCGGGGCCGTCGGCGCCACGCATCCATCCGCCCACCGTGGCGGCGCCGTGGCGGCACGCGGCGGCGGCCTCGGCCTCCGCCAGCAGCTCTGCGTCCATGCGGCCGGCGATGGCTTCAATGTCGGCCTCCAGCTGGGCCTCCTGGGGATGAGAAGTGCGCGCAGGCAGGTCCAGGGGGGCTTCGGACCAGGGCGATGCAGCGCAGTTGTTGCTGGATGGAGAGGGGCCGATGCACGTGTGCAGGACAGCAGGCGAGGGCGTAGGAGCGGGTGCGGGCCAGGTGCGGGCGTGGCAGCGGCATATGGTGCAGCAGCGGCGTGTGCCGCCGACACCAGCCCGGCGTCGAAACGAGGCAGGGCTATGGGCACGTAGGACAGGCGCTTGCTGCTGCCGCACCTCCTGGTACAGGGCCTCCAGCGCCACGCGCTGCCGGTCGCGCGCTGTCGCCAGCGTGCGGTCGGCGGCGTCGATGGCGGAGGCAAGCTCCTCCACCGGTGGAGCGGCGGCATGGCGAGCTCCGGGGCGGGTGTTGTTGAGCTAGTACATGGGTCGGGATGCAGGCGAGCCGGAGCTTTGGATAACATAGGAGAGGATGGAACGGTGTAGGCCCGCGGGCAAAGCCGCATGTAACCCACCAGAGATGCGATGGTCTCCACGGCTGTGCGCGCTTGCACGACTTGATACGACAGCTCAGCCTGCACTTTCAGCAGCGCGGCGTTTGTTGCGGTCGCCGAGGGTAGCGCATCCGCAACTTCTTTGCCCTTCAGTGCCTCGCAGCCCGGTCCTGTGCCAAGCTCTGCACAACATTTGAAACATGCAACTTGATAAGTAAAATTAGCACCATTGCGAAGCGCCTGCTTGCGACAGATACCGCAAGCTCGCAGGAACTGACCTGCCGCGACCGCTGCCACACGTGTTCGAAGATGCCTATATCCGTCCAACCACTTGCGTGCATCATGCTTGGCCTGGTCAGGAGCGACATCGACAACAGGGAACTCGGTAGCATCGTCCATGGCGTCTTCGCAGCTCTGCACTCATGAGGTCATGGCAGGCTACTTTGGGTGCTGATGCTTGCTAGTGAGAGGTAGGCTGCACCCTGCGACCTGTGTGGTGCGTCTGAAGTTGTGTTCGTGCCGCCCAGCGTAGCGCCCCACGCATTTCCCGCGGGGACTCCTCAGCGCGCAGCGTAGCTCCCCCTAACCCGCTGCACGCTTGAGCCAAGGGCTAGAAGCTTGTTTCGACAGCTAGGACAAGCCTTGAACACGTTCGCAAGCCTGTCCCAGCTGCGCATACCACACTTACCGGCACTGTGAAGCCAGGCGCTGCCGTTGCTTTGGCCATTGCCGCCGTTAAACCACTTTTACTGTCTGCCAGAGAAGGGTGGACTCTTGGCCAAGGCCTAGCGCTTATGTCCTTCAGCAAGAGGGGTGCACATATTCGCCGGCTCGGGTGCTGTCCTTCCCGCCGTCACACCTCATCACCTTCATCAGTTCCTTGCGAGTTATGCCATCACCACGAGAATGTTCCGCGCTGGACGCGGCCTGCCTAAATACTTCCACTGTCACGGCACTGCACAGGACGCATGCGCACGCACTTCAGCTCTGTGGCAGCCCCTAAAAGCTATCGCCTGAGTAGCCTGCTGGCTTGCTTGCCGGACTTCGACGGGACGAGGGTACAAATGGGACGACAGCACAGCACTGCACGGCACTGCACAGGCACACTGGGCCCAGCGCCCCCATACCTCGACGCGCCGCCACCGCCACACGGACAAGGCGAGACCGCGGCAGATTAACCCGGAACATGTAGGTGTAAGGTCTATACCGCGCCACGCAAAAAAGACGCATCAGCGGCCAAAGCAGTCTAGAAGCCTGTCACCCCTGCGATATGAGCCTCCGTGCCGCTCAGCCAGCCATGGCGCCGCATCCTACCGGCCCCAGCACGCTCCTGCCGCCTAGTCGAGTCCCCTCCCCACGCAGTCATCCACACGACACCACGCACAGGCGGTGTTTCTCATTCGTTTCGTTTCCTAGTTGCCTACCCTGCATCTTGCACCCAAATTGAACCCTTCAAGTCGCCCGGCTCGCCACCCCTGCGGAGCTTGCGCCCTCGGACCTCCTGCGTGCCGTAGCCCTGCCCTACCTATCTGCCCCGTCTCTTCCCCGTCTCAGCTCCTGTCCTGGCGCCGCTGCCGTGCACTCGCGCCACTCGCATCGCCCGGTAGCTACACACACACGCAACACCATACCAACTCAGCAGACATGAGCCACCGCAGCAGCCCTCCCGCGACCGCATGCGGGGTGCCTCACGCGGGCGCGACTGGCTGGAGGGGGCCAACCCTAGGGGCGCCCTTCCGCGAAGCCGCTCAGAACTGCAGGCCGGTCGACTTCCGGAGTAAATCGATGGCCCAGCCCACCTGGGGCGGATAGCAGCACACGACCGCACACGGGCAGGTCAGCGGCACAATCAAGGCTCACAGCTGGACTGCACGAGGCTTCACAGGTCACCGTGCCCTGGGTAGCAACCCCGATCCGAATTCCATCCGCGTTCTCCTTCCATCACATCACGTGCTGCTGAGACAGCCACGACGATTTTGCCTAGTCAAACTGCTGCCGGCGCGCCTAGGCCGCACATGTACGCACCTGGTTGCCCGCGAGCGAGTCGTCGCCGCAAGAGAGCACGTAGGCCACCAGCTGCGTCCACTCCTTGCTGGGCGTGCTCGACAGCGCCTGGCCCACGTTCTGCGAGGGATGGACAGAATCCCGCCGGGCAACGTCAGCGAGACGCCGGGGCAACATGGTGCAAAACAAATACGGATACCGCTGCTCGCAATGCAGGGCCGTGCTGGGCATCACTGGAGCTTAGCGCTTACCGGCAGCACGCTGCACAGGTCACCGAGTAGCGCGATGGCGGCGCGCGCGCAGTCCTCGTCGTACGAGTCGCCGGCGGTCTTGTCGGCACCGATGGAGGAGACGAAGGGAATGATGAAGGCGAGCTCGGCGGTGAGCCGGTCGCGCGAGGGCCCGCCCACGGCCGTGTTCTTGGTGATGTCGTCGCCCAGGCCCTGGGGGAAGTAAGAGGTGCCGGCATGGGTTTAGTAAACGCGCTGGACAGCATGAAGTCGCTGAGGTCGCTTGACATTGTCTAGGCCCCAGGGAGCAGAGGAGACTTCGGAGCCGCGGCACGCGGGGACGTAGCGACGCTGGGGATCGCAGGCCCTTGCCCCAAATTACTTCATGCACGTTGGCTTCGCGCACGAGAGCTCCGCCTGGCAATTCTCGCATCGCACGAGCGCGCCACCGCACCTGCACGATGCCCGACAGGGCGTCAATGATGCCGCGGCGCAGCAGGTTGTTGTAGTCGTACGTGTCGAAGTCTGCGAAGGCGTACGATCGGGGCACACGACTGAGTGCGAGGCACCAGAGCTCACAGCACACTCCCTGCCCCCCTCTCCTAAACGAAATCCACCGCTCTATTCCACCGCTCCATTCCACCGCAAACCCTCCCCATCCTTGAGCTACTCAGCCCAGCCCGGTCGCAGCCCAGCCTCACCGCCTGCGCTGACCATCTGCACGCTCATGCCCATCGCCTGGCGCAAGATGGTGAGCACGGCGTCCAGGTACTTGGAGAAGCTGCCCTCCACCGCCAGCGCCACGTCGCCGAGCACCGTGAGCAGCTCGGGCTTGATGTTGCGGTGCACCGCGGGCGAGCCCAGGTTGGCCAGCACGATGGACACCAGGTCGTCGCAGTAGGGCAGGATGGCGGCGCTCACGGCACGGCACACGTCGCCCAGCACGCCCACCGTCGACAGGCACACCTGCGGCGGGGCATTTGGGATGCATTTGGGTTGCAGTCGCAGAGACATCATACGAGCTGCGTGGCACAAGGCTCATGAGGGGCATGTGGGTCGGGCCGCGGAGCGCTGTGGGCCGCCGCGCAGGCAGGAGCCGATCGCTGCAGCCCAAGGCCGCCATGCAGCGGCGGGGGCGGGGGCCGGGCCGCACCTGCCACTGCTGGTGGTCCTGAAGCCCGGCGCGGATGAAGTTCATGAACGACTGCAGGTACTTCTCAAAGTCGGCGCCCACGGCCACCGTGAACGTGCCAGCGGCCAGCATGGCCTCCTCGTGCACGCCCGCGCCGCTCTGCGTGCCAGCCAGCACCTTGAGCAGCGTCTCCATGATCTGGGTGGGGCAGGGCACAGCAGCACGGAGGGTTGTTCAGTGAGTGCAGGCAAGCGCGAGGGAGGTGCGGCGTGCCGGCCGGTCGGATCGGCAGGGCGGGCCTGATCCCCTGGTCACCAAGAGCAGCCCGCCCAAGGTTGCCATGCTGCACGTCAATGACGGCTTGTGCCAACTGATAGTTTGTTGCTGGTCTCAGTACATTCCCCTTCAGCGGCCCGGCAGCATACGATCCTCGCTAGCGCTGGCAACGCCACACCGCCTTCCCCATCCACAACGGCGTGCCGGCCCCATCAGCAGTCCCGGCGAACCGCACCTGGTCCCGGAACGGCACCAGTGCCGCGCGCGCGTCCTCGCTGCGGCACAGGCGCTCCATGCAAACCTGCATGGGGTTGGGACGGGCAGACGTTAGTATGGAGGTGCAGCTTGCAAGCGAGTCCCAGATCCGCGTGCCCACCCCATCGTCACTCGATCTAATCTCCACCCGCATACTCTTGCTGTCCCCTTGCGTGACGAACAGGTACCTCGTGTCGCACCTGCAGCATGCCGCAGAACTGGCCCTGCAGGGTGGCCATCTTCTCGGCCGCCTGGTGCGACGAGATGGGAACCGCCAGGTTGCTGTTGATAGCGTTGATCACCACCTGCCGGGACGCAATAGGGGCGGGCCGCAACAGCGAACGACGGCGTTAAGAGCGTGCAAGCCCAAGATGCGAGCCACACAAAACCAACCCCTGCTTCACAGGGCCCTTCTTCGGTAGCCATCACCCATGCTGGTGCCATCGTGCCATCCGCCCCTCTCCCTCATTCTCACTCCCGACCCCATCCTCGCGCCGCAGCGAGGCGCTGATGCTGCAGCTCCTCCGCACCTGCAGCAGAGTGCCAACGAACTCCAGCGTGTCGCGCGCCGAGGCGCGGACCAGGTCGTTGATGGCCTCGTAGGCACCAATCTGCGCTTTCCCGCTGTTCTCCTGCGCCGGGTGGTTGCGGAACAGCTCCGCAGCCTCGTACAGCTTCTGCACCAGGTCCTTCAGGAACGGAGACAGCGGCGACGTCTCAGCTGCGGGGTCGAAAAGGCATCGCGGGAGGGGGTAGCTGCGTCAAGGACTGCCATCAGTGACTCGGGCAGCGCAGACGGATGCCGGAACGGCGCGGTATCATGATGGTCAGGCTCATTGCGTTCGGCGGAGCCACTTCCAAGCATCACCCGCTGCAGGAGATGGGCTGCGACGGCGCTGAACCCGTGGCAACCCCATTACCCCCGACACCCCAGCCAACCCCGCCGGCCACGCACCGTCGCCCGTGTTGTATCCAATGGCCAGCAGGCGCACCGCGTCGCACACATAGTAGGCCACGCGCGGCTCGTCCTTGAGGGATTCCACAAGCGCGTTCAGCAGCGCGGGCAGCTGGTCCTGGGCGATGATGGGCGCCGAGCCGTCCGCCTCGTTACCGTGTACCTGCTCAAAGACCTGAGCCAGAGCCCAACCGGTGGTTTCCTGTATAGGGCAAAGGAGGCGAGGAGGAGGGCCGGTGGAGGAGGGAGAAGCGAGCGGGCGGACGGATGGATCCGGGCGCGACGAGGGGTTGGGAGTCGGTTGCAGTGCGAGGCTTGCGGCATCGCGTGGGCAATCCGCCGCAGGCCGGGCCCCTTGATAGTTGTATTGCAGCAAGCTAACGCTAAAGCAGGGCTCGTGCTTGTAGCATGCGGTTCGCCGAGCATTTCCCTAGACATGATGCATCCGCTCGAGCGCCCAGCCCAGCTGCTTCAATGACACCCGACGTGAACCCCCGAAGCGGGCTGCACCGCCGACACGCACCCGCACGAGGCGGTGGGGGTCCTTGAGCGCCTGCAGCAGGAAGGGCAGGCCCTGGCGCACGATCTGGTCCAGCGACGAGATGCTGGGGCCCTCCATGATGGAACCAAACGCAAAGGTTGCCGCCTCGCGGTTGTGCCAGTCAGGGTTGGAGATGTTGGTGGTGATAAAGGGAAGGACCTGCGGCGCGAGCACCAGACTGGGGTCAAGCTGGCAACTACGGGCAGCGAAGCGGGACGGCTTGAAGACCCCGCCAGCAACATGCTCCATCTATGCCCCGCACATGCCCAAGGCCGGACCAATGCGGTGCCGGGGACCCTGGTTCGCGCGACCGGCCGCTCACCTGCGGCACCACGCGGTCCTTGCAGATGCGCGCGAGCAGCTTGAGGCAGAAGCCCGAGGCCATGGCGCGGTTCCAGGTGCCCTCGTCCTCCAGCGCCTCCTCGTCCTGCTTGGTGAGGCACTCGAGCAGGATGGGCAGCAGGTAGGTGGCGGCGCTGGCGATGAAGTTCTGGCACTCCGAGTCCTTGCCGTCGTCGAACAGCTCCAGCTCGTACTCGGCGACGGTGCTCCAGAACTCGATCGCCTGCGTGCAGGGCGGGGATGCGGTCGTGGTTGGTGCCCGGTCTGATGCGCTGGCATTGACCCGTGATCCTTGTCTTCCCCTGGAAAGGCTGCTTGCCGCTTGCCTACGCTGACATACTTCTCCCTGTCCGCTGCCTCCCTGATCATCTTCAGCAGGACACATGCCACACCTGCGTGGCCACTTCGTCATCGTCCTCCTTAATGGCCTTGGTGGTGAGGCCGTACAGCTCCGTCATGTACGACTGCAGCTTGGTGTAGTAGTTGTCGGCGATGTGCTGCAGGCACTGGAAAGCTGCCACGCGAATCGGCTGGTTGGGGGCCTGCGTGCCCTGGCAGACGACCTGCATCAGGTAGGACCGCTCGTTCTCCACCTCGAAGTTGTTCTTCGCCAGGTGGATGGCGTTGGTGAGCGCCCTGAAGGCGGCCAGGCGGGAGTCGTCGGGCTCCGTCGCGCCCATACCCGCCACCACGGCGGTCAGGACCATGTTAACGTGCTCGGGGGCGAGCAGGGACTCGTCCACCTCCTCGCAGATGTAGCCGAGGGTCATGAGGGTGGCCTGACGCGTGCCGATGGGCGCGGGCGGCTGTGCGCCCATGTTGTTCAGCAGCGACGGGATGAGCTGCTGCCAGTCCTTCGCCTGGATGTCGATGGCTCCGATTTTGGCGATAACAAGGGCAACTGTCTTCCGAACATCTCCTTTCGGAGAGTGCAGGCACCGGAGCAGGACGTCGCGAATGTGCTGCTTCAGCTGCGCGTCCGTGCCCATCCACTTGTTCATGAGGTCCTGTCGCCGGGCCGCGTCCTTGGCATCCACCGAGTTTTTGAGCTGCAGACCCGCCGCCTGGCGCACGTCGTCAGGACGCTCCTCATTGCCGAGCTCGCTGGTGATGCTGGCCAGGTAGCTGGGGAAGTTGCTCTGCTTCAGCTGCTCAAGGTGCTGCTCAGCTTGTTGCCGGATGCTGGCATCATGGCTGAAGGTCGAGGACAGCGCCGCGGAAAGGTCCACGACGACCGCCGCCATGATAAACCCCAGCTACTGGCGGTCGCAGGGGCTAGTATAAAGCTGCGCAGCGTTCGTGCGCGCGGATCAGAACTCAAGTCGGTCCCGCACCGACAGCCGCTAAATGAATGCTAGTTAGCGCAATTGATGCTGCAAGTTCAACACGTTATGTTTATGCAGGTAGAATGTAAGGCAGCGAAGAAGCGCAGCCTCGGCGGGATCTGCAGGAAGAAGCGCCGCTCGCTTTGAAATGGAAAGCAACGAGCTGTGTCGCTTGCAGCGTGCAGTGCCGGCGGGGCTATGGGTGACAGACGCGGGCGCCGCTTTGCTTTGGTTCGCGCCAATGGGGGCTGTACGGCACACCAGCAAGCTTCGGGAGCTCAGAAGCAACAAGAGTGTAGTAATTTTGCAAATCGCGCTGCAGGCGAAGGCTATGGTACAAGGGGATAGACCTCGGGCCAAGGGGGGCATCCATTTTTCTTCCACGCTGCACACGGGCTTGCGCCCATAGCCTGCGCTCATTGCAGAATACCTGACATGCGGCTCCACACACACAAGCGCTGGGCGACGAACGGGTGTCGACCACAAACGCGCAACACCCACGCCAAGAGCCTTAAAGCAGGGGCCTGCAGGGGGCCCTGCCTCAAGGAGGGGCGGACGCCCAACCCAGCCCTAACCGCCCGCATGTTTGCACGCATGGGCCTCGGCCACTCTCGCGGCGCTTGCGTGTGCGATGCGAGGGCATTGCCACCAGGGGAGTCTCCACGGGAATCTCCTCTGAGCGCCACGGTCCGCGTGCGCACACCCCCTCCCGCCCCTCCCGCCCCCTCCTGGGCCCAACCCATCGACCTCCATACAGCCATCCAGCCTGCCTGCCGCGGCACATCGCTCGCATCCACAGCGCCGGCCGCGCCAAACCTCACATATCCACACACAATTCAAGCTGGCGGACCACACATGCTCACGCGCCCCTACCCCTCCCCTCCGCCACCACTCACCAC
Source organism: Chlamydomonas sphaeroides (assembly GCA_001662425.1). NCBI lineage: Eukaryota > Viridiplantae > Chlorophyta > Chlorophyceae > Chlamydomonadales > Chlamydomonadaceae > Chlamydomonas > Chlamydomonas sphaeroides. The sequence goes on along the minus strand of BDDC01000786.1, from coordinate 8,453 downwards.
CTTCCCGTCCCTCTGCCCCTCTCCTCCCCCGCCCCCCGCCTGCCCTCCCCTCCCCCCTCCGGCCTCCCTGCTACCGCCAATACTGCGCCCAGCGGTGCGTCGTCTCCACGATCTGCGGCAGCAGCGCCGTGGCGGACTCGTTGATGAGGCCCTGCATCCATTCCACTGCAGCCTCGTCGTCAAAGTCCAGCCGGAACTTGTCCTGCGCGAGGCCAAGAAGGGCAGCACGCCGCGGTAAGGCCCCCACCCCCCCCGGCGGAAAGGCGCACTGCCTGTGTGAGACAAGTCCAAGTCCAGCCTCCCCTCCAGGCTCTTCCCACCAGCCGAAACCCCCGTCGCACCCCACCCCGCGTCTTCTTGGGGGCTTGTGCAGCACATGGATGACAGCGCAATGTGTGTTGGTTGCTCAGCATTCCTGCCCGCACCTGCAGCTTGAGCAGCGCCTTCTCGGGGTCTGCGCGGATGGCCTCGATGGAAGCGCCGGCCATGAGGTGGAAGAGCGACAGGATGAGGTCGGCGCGCTTGCGCAGGATGTTGTACGCCTCGCACGCGTACATGCGGAACTGCGCGTGGGAGCGGGAGGAGGGGGAGGGGAGAGGGGGAGGGGAGAGGGGGAGGGCAACGGACGGGTTCGCAAGGCTCGAACGTAAGGCCGGGCCCAAGGACGGGGAAGGGATAGGGTGCAACGGGGGAAAGGGGAAGGGTGCAACGGAGAAGAAGGGGGGAAGGGCGGCAGGGCGGCAGGGCGGCATGAAGTGGCAGCCCCCTGCTGGGCGCCCAGCGCCCAGCACGCCAGCAGGCATGCTTAACCCTGCGTACCCCTCCCTCTGTCCCCCCTCCACTACCACTCTCCAGCCCCCTCTCCGGCCCGCCAAGCCCCGGCCCCTCCCTGCAGCATGCCCACGGCTGTCGCTGCCCTGACCCTTCGTGCTGCCCCGTCGCTCCTTTGGCCCTCCACACGTCCCCCCTCCTTCTCGCCCCCTGACCTGCCCCCTGACCTGCTTGTAATAGTCGCTGCCCTGGCCGCCCATGGCCTCGATCATCTCCTTGCACAGCTTCATGGGCGGCGGGAAGGGCTTGGGGTCGGAGCCCAGGATGTAGCCAAAGTCGATGTGGAACAGCCGCCCGTCGCTGCGGCAGCGAGGGCCACGGCAGGGCGCAGGCGTAGGCGCGCACACACGGCAGGCGCCGCACGCTGCAGCCGCCCCTCGCCGCGGCAGCGCCTAGGTGCGGCAGGCGGGCGGCCTCTCCTGTGGGCCTCTCCTCAGGGCCCCCCCCTCGCTGTGTGGCTCGCACGCCAGCGAACCGCCGCGCCGGCCCCCCCCCCTCCGGACTGCATCCGCACGCCGCCCTACGGCCCCCCTCCAGGTGAGTGGGGCTGCCGACGGGTCCGCATCTCACGCACGCACTCGCACGCGGCCGCCTAAGCGCCAAAGCTTTGGGCCCGGGCTTACGCTCGGAGGTTCGCAACAAGTTCGTTACTCCCATGGTACTCCCTCCCACTGCGAGCCCGCAGTTGTCCACGTGCCGGTCGGGCAGCTGCTGCCACCACCGCCCCGCCCCGCCCCCCTGCCGCCGCGCTGCTTGCCAAGCCCCTCCTCGCACAGCGAGCTAGCCCCGTGTGCGCCCCCCCAACCGGGCCCCCTCCCCCGCCGCCTCACTGCGTCAGCATGAGGTTGTCCAGGTGGCGGTCGCCGACGCCCAGGATGTAGGTCATGACGCAGTAGCCGGCGCAGGAGCGCACAAAGGTCTCCACCACCTCGGCGCGCAGGCCAAAGGGGCCGCTGGGGTCGGCCTGCAGGGGCCAGGACGGGGGGGCGGCAGGCGGGACGAGGCGGAGGGAAGGGCGCGTGGAGCGGGGCGGCGGGAGTCCAGTGCAACAGCAGCAGCAGCAGCAGCCGCAGCCGCCGGGTCCCAAGGGGCGCAGCACTGCGCTGCGGCGGCGCAGACCCCCCCTGCCCCCACGAGCCCCACAGCTCTGAAGGCGCGCTGCGAGGCTTGGGCTGCTGCTGCGCTACGGGCCGCGCGCTCCTGTGCCCCGGCTGCGCCGGCGGCCGGCAGCCTGCAGCCTGCGCAGCCTGGGAACAGGAGCGCGCGGGGCTGCGGCGCGTGCTTTCCCCCGCCCCCTTCCGCTCGGCCCCACTGTGCTCCCCCGCTCCCGTCCGCGCCGCTCGGGCCGCGCCTGCGTGAGCGCCAGGAAGCGGTGGATGGTGCGGTGCTCCGCCAGCACCGCGGACAGCGGCACCGAGGGCACAAACTCCAGCAACCCGTCGTCGCACGAGGTGGGCAGCACCTGGGGCCGTGGAGATGGGGGCGGGGGCGGGGGAGCGGAGGCGGGAGGGGAGGGGGGAAGGGGGCGGTTGAGCCAGGGGCGGCGGCGGGCAGGCCGGGCGGCCATGGGCGCGCTGGCGGCGGGTGCAGGGGAGGCCCGGGGGGGGGGGCCCTGGACCCCACATGCAGCTCGAAGCCTGCCCCTCCGCACACCTTGTAGGGCGTCATGCGCTGCATCTAGGTATGCAGATACATACGTGTGTACGACCTATCACCCGCTCGCGCACCTTGTAGGGCGTCATGCGCAGGTCCAGGTTCTCGCGCTTGAGCATGCGGTCCATGAGGCTGATCATCTGGGGCAGGGGAGCCGGGAACGGCAAGCAGGGGGCGAGGGGCCAAGCACGTGGCCGAGCAATGGAGCCGCGAAAGAGGGCAGGCGGCTCTGACGAGCCTCGCAAGGCCCGCGCTGCCGAAGCGGCCCCGCCCCCGCTCCGCCCTCGCCTCTGCCCTCGCCTCTGCCCGCACCCGCGCCACTCGCCTGCAGGATGAAGTGGTCCTGCCGCAGGTCGTCGCCCTTTTTGTAGATCAGCCAGCAGCGGTGGCTCTCCAGCACGGGACTCCACGCCCCCGGTCCACTGGCTCCCCCCGCCCCTCCCACGCCGGAGCCCGGACCATGCGCCCCTCCATGGCTGTGCCCGCTGGAGCCGTGGCCGGGCCCCCCGTGCGGTCCGGCGCCGGGCGCGCCGGACGCGCCGGCCGGCGCCGTCACGATGCCGGTCCGGCTCGGCAGCAGCACGAGCGGGTCCGGCGGGGCGTGGGGGTGCAGGTGGTGCGGGTGGTGGTGGTGGTGGTGCGAGTGGGCGTGCGCGCCGGCGCCGGCGCCGGGGCCGGGGCCGCTGGCGGCGCCGGAGGAGCCGGAGCCGGAACCACCTGAACCGGAGGCGCCGTGCGCCTGCGGCGGCCAGGGCGCGCCGTGGGGTCCCCCGGGTGCGGAGCCGGAGGCGGCGGTGCCTCGCCAGTTCATGGGCGCTGCCTCGATGCGGAAGGACAGCC
>BDDC01000785.1:15843-40832 GCA_001662425.1 Chlamydomonas sphaeroides | reverse complement strand
GGTGGGGGGGGGGCGGGCTGGGGTGGGGGGGCGGGCTGGGGCGGGGTGGCCACGGTGCGCCCCCGGGCCGCCCCCAGCGCCTGTCCGGCCGGAGCCCCTCGCCGACGTACAGGGACACCCGGTACCGTCCCTCGCCTTCCTTCCCCCACACCATCCCTACACCGCACACCCCTCCCCTCCACGCCCCCGCTGCCAGGTTCACGACCGAGCTGTGCCACCTGGTCAGCCTGCTGTTCTGCCTCAAGGTGCGGACCGCACAGCGGGGGCAGCGGGCAGCGGTGGGGGGGGGGCGGCTCTCCCCGCCTCCTGTGTGCCAAGGGGTCGACATGTGTTGGCCCGCGATGCACCCTCTTCCTCGCAACCCCCATCCCGCTGCTCCCCTCCCTCCCTCTCCTCCCCTCCCGCCCCTCCGCTGCCCCACCTCCTGCCCCCTGCCCCCCCTGCCCCCCGCCCCTCCCCGGCCCCTGTCCCCCCCCCGCCCCCCCAGGTCAAGCACCTGCGCAAGGACTTTGACCTCACCACCATATACACCCACCGCGCCAGCGACGGCCCGCCGTTCATGGTGCGGGGGCTGGGGGGGGAGCTGCCCCCCGGGCTGCTCAGGGGCGGGAGCCAGCGGGCCGCTCAGGGACAGTGGGGGCCAGTGGGCTGCTCAGGTGGTGCGGCTAGCTGGCATGCGGCGTGTGCTGCAGCAGCAGCAGCAGCAGGGCAGCACCCCAGACGCGCCTCGAGCCCGGCTGCGCTGGCTGCTGCGACCATTGTGGGGCTGCGGCCGACCACCGCCTGCAGCCGCCCCTCCAGCCCCCGCTGCCGCCCTGCCCCCGCCCCTGCCCCCGCCCCTGCCTCTGCCTGCCTCTTCCTGCCAGGACGCCAGCACCGCCAGCAAGGGCTGGAAGCGCTACGAGGTGCTAGCGGGGCGCGTGCTGGCGCTCAACGACCTGTTCGACATCCACAACCCGCAGCAGTGAGCGGCGCCGGGGGGCAGGGGCAGGGAGGCGCGCGGGGGCCCCTGGGGGGGGGGCAGCTGTACCAGGCAGGGGGGCGGCGCGGGGCCCGGCGGCAGGTGGGGCGGGGACCTGCGTAGCTGGGTGGTGGCGGGAGGGACGGCGGCGACAGCAGCCGCGCCTGCCGCCCGCCCTGCATGTGTCCAACCCCGCCCGTCCTCCCCGCTGCCCCGCTGCCCCGCTGCCCCGCTGCCCCGCTTCTGCTGCCGCCAGGGAGGCCCGTGTGCCCGTCATCGGCGGCCTGCGCGACGAGGAGCGGTCCCGGTTGCAGAACCTCATCCCCACGCCCGACATGAAGGGTGGGGGCCGGCCGGGGGGACACGGGGCAGGGCAGGGGAGGGAGCGGCGGCAGGCGGCAGGCGGCAGGCAGGGCAAGCCCAGGGCGCAGGGACAGAACGGCAGCGGGTCGTCGGGGCGGGGGGTAGCGACGGCGACCCCACCCTCCCCCGCTCTCCCCCTCCCCCGCTCTCCCCCTCCATCTCACCCTCTGCGTATGCGCCCGCGGACCTGCGGGAGTCGCTCGCCTTCGGCGGCGTTCGTGCACTTGCGCGCTGTGGTCTGATATTCACGCGGCAACACATCCTCTTGTCAATCTTTGTCCCGTCTCACCCCAGGCCGCGGCGCTTCGCTCAACGGCACGCGCCCCTACGCCGTGTTCGCGCTCATCAACCAGCTCTACATCCGGTGAGGGACGGCCCCCTGGGGCCGTACTCATGGCGTGTAGCCCCACCCATGTAGCGGCACCCACGCCTGCGTGCCCAGGCGCCCTGCGAGCCCCCAGGGCCCTGCCAGGGCGGCTTGTCGCGCCCCGCCCGGCCCGGCCACGGCCTTGCTCCACGCCGCCTACCTCTCCCTACCTCTCGCCCGCCCCCCAACCCCGCCCTGCAGCCGCATCGCCGCGGGCGGCCTCAAGACGCTGCCGCCGCTGGCCTCGCGGCTGGGCGGCATCGCGGAGGAGGCCATGGCGGCATTCGGCCACTGCGCCAAGCTGGCGGCCACGCAGTTTCCCTTCCCCTGGGCGCAGGCGAGCGGCGGGGGAGGGGGGGAGCCCAGGGAGGCCTTGGTCGTGGCCTGCATGGATGAGGCCAGCTTTTGTGCGGCGGCTGGCCGTTGCCGTCCCTCCCCTGCTTACCGCCTCCGATCTCCATGTCTGTCGGCACCACGTGCCGCTCCTGCCCCAACCCCCTCCCCTCCACCCGTCCCTCCCTCCCTCCCCCCCGCCAGGTGGTGCTGGCCTTCCTGGCTATCATGGCGCTCATGCTGCCCTTCGTGGTCACCGCCTTCGTGGACCAGCTGTGGATGGTGCGGCGGGGCAGGGGCAGGGGAGGAGGCGGGGGCGGCAGGGGAGGGGGCAGGGGACAGGCAGGGGAGGCGGCAGGAGGCAGGCTGGGGCTATGGCCGCAGGGCATGGGCAGCGCAGAGCTCAGGTGGACCACGCTGCTGCTGACGCTGCTGCCGTACCCCATGTCCCTCCTGACGTACGGTGGCGTACAGGGCGTGTGCATGTCGTTCATCGTGGTGCTCACCTACTGGTCGCTCAACGAGGTGGCCTCGGAGATGGAGGACCCGTTTGGGTTCGGTGAGCGACAAACACACAGGCAGCAGGGGTGCGGGGGCCAAGGAGGCCGGGACGGCTGGTCCGGGCGTGGAAGCCAGCGCGCTCGCGTGGCGTCCCGCCCCTTCATGGGTAGCCCTGGGGCCAACACTCCCCGCCGTCACTCGGGGCGTTGCGCCGCCAACAGCGCCAGTGGACCGCTGCTCACGTGTCCCAATGGTGCGCCGCGCCTGGCGTCTGCCCTGGCGCCGCACGGCGGCCCTGCCCGCTCTACCGCAGACCCCAACGACCTGCCGCTGGCGCGCTACGCCTTCGACTTCAACCAGGGCATCCTGGCTGCCGTACACCAGCTGCGGCCGCCGTACTTTGACGAGATCGAGGCGGTGCGGCAGTACGGGCAGCACCGCGGCGGGGGTCAGCTGCTGCGGCCCGACGGGACACGCCCCAGACCGGATTGCGCTTTCCACGTGTTTTGCAACACCCATCCATACCCCGCGGCCCTTGTCCCACCGCTCGCCTCGCCACCTGCCCCTCTGCCCGCCTTACCGCCCGCCCGCCTGCTCGCCCGCCCACCCGCCCGCCCGCCCGCCCGCCTGCCCGCCTGCCCGCCTGCCCGCCTGGTCCAGGCGGAGGCTGCGCAGGGCGAGGCCCGCAAGCTGCCTGTGGCCGAGGGCTCCGGCAGCGGTGCCCCGCTGGCGGCGACGGCGGCTGCGGCGTCCAGCGGCCAGACACCCAGCTACGCGCCCGGCGGTGGCAGGTGCGCTGGCAGGGGGGAAAAGGGCAACGAGGCGTGTGCTGTGGCTCCAGTTGCGCGCCGCCGTGCCTGCGCCCCCATGACGGGCGGCCCCGCTGCTCCGCGGCCGCAGCGCGGGCCGGGCAGGGCGAGGTCGGGGCGCAGGGCCCTCCCCACCCGCAGCGACCGGCCAGCGGCCAGCGGTCAGAGTGGGGGCCACTGCCGCCGCAGCTGCCGGGCCGCCGGCCGCCAGCTGCACCCCCAGCAGGCCCCTGACCGCTGATCGGCCGGAAGCTATGCGCCGCTCGGCTGGCAGGCGCCCTGCTCTGGGGGCGCCCCGCGCGGCGGGCTGGCGTTCCGGATGGGAACGCAAGCGTTTTGGCCTCTGGGGTCGACTGCCCGCCCCCTCCTCTATGCCTGATGTTGCCCCTCACGTCGTTGGCCGCGCCCGCGCCCTCGGGCCACCTGCACCCCCTTGGCACACGGCAGGTGGCGTGCGGGCGAGGGCGCCGCCTCCTTCGGCGCCCGCGGCGGCCGCGGCAGCAGCAGCGGCGGCGGTGCGGGCGGCGGCCCGTCGTCGTCCGCCTCCACGGCGCCGCTGCTGGCGGGTGGCCAGGCGGCGCCGCCCGGCTCTCCGGCCATGGGCAGCAGATACGCCTCGGCCACCCACGTGGGGCTGCAGGTGGGTTGGGGTGGGCGGCCGCCGGGGCTGGGGCTGGTGGGGTGGGGTGTGCCGAGCCAGCCGCCAGCGGGCCGTGCCTTTTACTGTAGGACCAGCCCTAGGAAGCCCTAAAGCGGGCCGTGCCGCCAGCATGCAGCCAGCGCGCCCCCAGCATGCCGCGCGCGCACCGGCACCAAGACCGCCGCCGGCCGCCCTGCCTGCCTTGCCGGCCGCAGGACGGCGGCATGGCGCGTGTGGCCTCCGCCGCGGACTCGCCCTCCCGCGCCGCGCGGCGGTCAGCCGTACTGCCCGTCAACACGTGAGATGCAACACGGGCGGTTGGGGCGGTTGGGCGAAACAGACTGCAGCAGCGGGCCGCAGCGGCGCGCGGCGTGCTGCCAGAGCCGCAGGGGTGGGTGTGGGCGGGCAGCCAGGCATTCACGCAAGGGTCCCATGCGCGCAGCACCGTTGCAGCGAGCAGGCGTAGACAGTAGCAGCCTAGGGGCCGCGGCCCCATCGGGGCGAGCTAGGAGGAAAGGCGTCGAGCTTCGGGGCATGGAGGCAGAGACGGCGTGCAGATTAGGAGGGGCGCGGCTCGCTGAGAAGGCCGTGCATCGGCAATGGGGCATTGTTGTTGCTTTCCGGGGCCGGGACGTAGAGCTTGTCGGCTGTGCGCGGCCCTAGGTGCCCTAGGTAAGAGCAGGTAAGAGAGGGGCGCTGCCCCGCGGGGAGGCGTGCCGCTGTGACATGCGGGAGGCCGTGCAGGTGCGTGCGGAGGAATGTGCATTTCCAGGGCCGGAGCTCGCTTGCTAGGAAGAGACATTTTGCCGGTTTGGCAGATTCGCAGTGGCGGCTGTTTGCTTAGCGTGTCTTGCCTGTGGCGCTTGCTGCCAGCAGTGATAAGTAGGCCTCATTGATCAGGGTGCATGCCAGGCGTGCGAGGCCGTATCAGTTGTAGCAGGGAACCGGCTGAGAGAGTGGAAGGAAAGTAGCAGTTCCTTGCGCAGGTGGGGTATTCATGCGTGATACAAATGTTAGCTAGCGGCTAGAGCTCCCCGTCCGGTGTTTCGGAACAGCAGCAAGGGCCAGATAGTGGCCATGGCAGAGTGCAGGTAGCTGTGGCCGTGGCGAGTACGGCGACAGTTGGAGAGGGGTGGAGCCAACGCGGCCTTGCAGATGCGGTGCAGGCGGGCCGGGGTGCTGCTTGCGTCTGCTTGTAACACCCAGCAAACAGTTGCAGCACTGCTTTTCCTGGCGGTGGAACCTGGCACCCATGGAACAGACGTGCGACCTGGAGGCAGCGGGGGTCTGCGAGAAGGTGCGGGCGGTGGGTGGGAACCGGCCAGGATAGGTGTGGCGTCCTGTCGTGGCCCTGCCTCAGCGCGGCAAGGAGCAGGGCTCGGCAAGGTCGCCGGTGGCAGCGGAGATTGCTGAGGGAGAAGGGCGAGATTGCCCTGGAAGGCCGCCCGCGGCAGGCAGGAATTCTGAGGGAGAAGGGTGGGATTGCCCTGGCCGACTGCCTCCAGCGGCCGATAGTGCTGTGGCACAACGGTGGGATAATTAAAAAAGCGGGACAGCTGAGCCGCGACGGATCTCTCACCCTCCTGTGCGGGAGAGGTCGGGAGGCATGCTCCAAGGCCGCGAGGGGCCCCGGAAAGCGCCTGGAAGCGGGGAGCAAGCTGTGCCTACTGAGCTGTGCAGGACCTCGCCGACCCGCTGGGTCGCACCTTGCTGCGAGTTGTGGCACGCCCCACTTCCGGGCTTCGTAGGCTATACAGCTCGACGGGCGGATTGGCAGGTCGCGCTGGGCCGGCCGGCGCCCTGCCGGCCGCTTGCATGCAAGCGGTTTGGCCATGTGGTAACTTAACGGCCCTTTTCTGCAGGGCAACTGAGCAATTGCGCTATTCTTCTCATTAACACACGACCCACTTGCTCTGTCCTGTGATCGAGCTCACACGCAAGCCACCATAACCCATATAGGAGAATCTATATTGCCTTGCACCCGCCTGAAGCCCAGCAACAACATGTCTGACGGCGCCAAGCTCAATGTCGGCTTCCTTGGGCTCGGGATCATGGGCGAGGCCATGGCGCGCAACCTTCTGAAGAGCGGACTATTTGCATCGGTCACCGTTTGGAACCGCACGCTGTCTAAGTGCGACGCACTGGTCGCCGAGGGCGCTAAGATGCTGGACACGCCCGCGGCCGTCGTCGCTGCTTGCGACGTGACGTTCGCGATGCTCGCGGATCCGGACACCGCAATTGCGGTCGCCTTTGGCGACAACGGCGTGCTCGCGGGCACCAGCGCGGGCAAGGGGTGAGCCACTCACGCCGTCGGGCTTGCACGAGTAAGGCCACGTAGGCCACGAACCCGCCTACCCTCTAACCGCTCCGACGACTTCCATGAGCCACGCGTGCGCTCGAAGTCCCCCACGTCCCCCACCACCAACCCAACCCAGCCCAACCCAACCCAACCCATCTCATCCCCTCCTCCCTCCCTCTCTCCCCCTCTGGCAGCTACGTGGACATGTCGACGGTGGACGAGGCCACCAGCACCCGCATCGGCGAGGCGGTGGTGGCCAAGGGCGGCCGCTTCCTGGAGGGCCCCGTCAGCGGCAGCAAGAAGCCCGCCATCGACGGCCAGCTCATCATCATGGGCGCCGGCGACAAGGAGCTCTTCGAGCAGGTCACGGTGAGAGGCGCACCCCGCAGGGCGCCCGTGGTCCAGCTTCAACCCCGTCACCGCGGCGCTCCCTGCCCCCGCTCGGCCCGTAGCCACCCGCCTGCCCAACCCTGTCCCTCCCTCTCTCCTCCCTCCCTGCCCCTCCCTCCAGCCCGCCTTCGGCGTGATGGGCAAGAAGAGCTTCTACCTGGGCGCCACGGGCGCCGCGGCGCGCATGAAGCTGGTGGTCAACATGGTCATGGGCGCCATGATGGGCGCCTTCTGCGAGGGCATGGCGCTGGCGGACGCGGCGGGGCTGGAGCAGGTGCGGCCGCGGTGGTGGTGGGGTTTGGGGTTGGGGTTTGGGCAGGTGCGGCCGCAGTGGTGGTCGGGTGGGGGTGGAGCTGGGGCAGGGGGAGGGGGCGGGTAGCGACGGCGCGTGGGACGGCGGGAGGCTGGTGCATTGTGGTAATGGTCGCCGGCCCGGAGGCCATCAGCTCGCAGGGTCGGTCTGCGACAATGGCGGCTGCGCGAGGCGCGTCCGGGCGGCCCGGAGGCCCAAGCGCCCTCCGCATCTAGTCCCTTCAGCGCAGGCCGCCTGGGTGCACGGCTCGCCCGGCTTCCCTCACACCCTTGTTCGAGCTGCCCGTCCTGCTGCTGCTTGCTCCCCTGCCGCCTCGCCTCCCGTGCGTGCCCCGCCTCCGCCCTCCACCCTCCTCACCTCGCCCTTCTCCCTCCCTCCCTCCCTACTCTCTCTCGCCGCACCTCCCGGCAGTCTGCGCTGCTGGAGATCCTGGGCCTGGGCGCCATGGCCAACCCCATGTTCGCCATGAAGGGCCCCGGCATCATGAAGCGCGAGTACCCGCCCGCCTTCCCGCTCAAGCACCAGCAGGTGCGGGCCAGCAAGGGCGAGCGGGGGGGCGTCCAGCAGCCCCCTGCTCCAGCACGGGGGCTGCAGCGTCCATCGCGCAGCAGCCTCCGCGGCGCCTGGCGGGGGCCGGGGCCTGCTTGCTGCCGCTGGTTTGGCAGGCAGGCGGGGATCGCGAGGGGAGGCAGCTGGGCCCCAAGGGTCCCAAGGGTCCCTAGGGCGCGGCGCCGTTGGCCGGGTGGCAGCCGCGGGCCGGGCGCTAACCTCCTTGCTGCTGTGGCCCCCTGGTGTTGCTCGGTGGCCCCCGCAGAAGGACATGCGCCTGGCTCTGGCGCTGGGTGACCAGCTCAACGTGGCGCTGCCGGTGGCGGCCGCCGCCAACGAAAGCTACAAGGAGGCTAAGGCCAAGGGCCGCGGCGACCAGGACTTCGCGGCGGTGTACGAGGCGACGCAGAAGAAGTAGAGGGTGGCGCGTGGAGTACGTAGCTTGCTGAGGCACGGGGGACTGAGGAGTGGGGCGAAGGGGTAGACAGCGAGGGTAACGAGATTCGGACGGGGGGAGCTGAAAGCAAGAGAGGCGCGGATGTCCGAAGCACGGCTGCATGAGGGTAGGGGTAGCTGGCAGGTAGGAGGTGCCTCAGCGCAGGGGCGATTGCAAATGTGGATGTGCGGATGCTGGACATGCTAGGTGACAGCAGGTTGCGCTGGCGGCGTGCGAGCTCAGGATGCCTGGCCGAGGAGGGGGGCTTGAGACGAATGTGAGCTGAGCGGTCGTACAGGCTGCGGCTGGATGTATAATCCAGCAGTTGCGAGCACGCAGCCGGCCGGCTCCTTACGGGGCGGAGAGTGCAGCCGACAACGCTCCAATTTGTCGCTGCGTGTGACCGACGTTGCAGGAGTACGTCAAGGTGCGGCTGAGATCCGTGCGGCTCCTGACAACAGGGGACTGACACGTTCTGCTGTGTGTAGCTGTGAGAGCTGTGCATGCGCGTGGGCATTTGGCAGCCAGCCGCGAAGCCGAGGGAAGCCGCCAAGAGGTTTGGCATGCTAGCCAGCGGCTCTCCCGCCCGACCAAAGCTGACTTTCAAAACGAATGATTGGGAGGCAGGCTATGCTGCAACTGTGCATTGGCATGACAGGGGGCAGTCGCGGGGTTGAGCCAGGAGGGGAGACTCCTCTGGGTTGTACGGCGACACGGCCGAACCCACGACTGTGACAGGCACCAGGAAGCGCAGTTGTAAGCTGACCGCGATACCTAGAAACAACTAGCCTGAGCCACAAAGCCAACAAAACACGGCCCCGGCGCTGACTTGCTGTCAGCACTCTAAGCACATTCTTCGGGACGCTTCGCCGCTCGCGGCCGCGTAGCTGCTGTCTCGGCAGAAATGTTTTACAGCAAGTCGAGACCACAGCATGCGGCCCGCACCAACGTCGCGCAGGTCCGCGGCCGGTCTTCCGCGGGTGGATGCATGCCAAGACGCTGACACCACTGTACTGCTTTGGTGTAGGCACAAGCAAGCGATCAGGCAAAGGTGCCGGAGCTTGAAGAGTTCCTTGCAAAGCGCGACTACTTGGGCGCTATAGCGCTGCTCTCGTTCAGGCGGCACGCAAACAGGCATGACGTGAAGAATTTGGAGTGGCTGGCCTACTGCTACTTCCATTATGGCGAGCACGACAAGGTGCGCAGCACCGGCACATGCCATCCCAACCCAACCCCCTGCTTCAGCGGTCTGAGCCTCCGAGGTTTCTCCGGGCGCAGGCGCTGGCAATCTACAAGGACCTGCTCACGCATGAGGACCCTGACCCGATGTACTACGTGTACTCCGGGGCGTGCTACTACTACATGGGGATGTACCGGGAGGCGGAGGAGATGGCCCAGCAGGTGGGCCGAAGTCTGCCCGCCTGCACCCTCCAGCAGCGCGCCTGGAGTGCTCAACGTACCAGCTGACGGGTGTGACCATCGTGCTCCGCAGGGTCCCAAGTGCGCGCTGCAAATCCGCATCCTCTTCCACTCAGCCCAGCGGCAAGGCAACGACGACAAGCTCATGGCATACCACGGCCAGGTGCGCTTAAATACCAGTAGCAACTTGCAGGCGGCATACTGCCTGAACGTGGAGCAGCATGGGGATTCGGGACCTGGAGTGGGGCACTTCGGCTGCGTCCATGGCTGCCCTTGCGGAGCAGGGCGGGCGTTGCCTGTCGGGCAAGCCGTGGAGGGACCGCAGAGCCAGAGAGCGTTGGCATTTGAATCTGCTGCTGCAGCAGCGGATGTACTCCAGCGGTGACTGGCGGCAGGAGCGCGATGGGATCATCTGCCGCCTGTGGCATAGCTCCGGCAGCAGCGGAGGAGCGGAACGTCCTGGCTGGCGCCCTTGCTTGCGTGGCTGAGACGGGGCCTGCGGGCGCAGTCGGGACAGGTGCACTCGTCCGCAGCTGGGGAAGCCGCACCTAGCCTCGCATGTGGCCGGAAGCAAAGAGTGCTGTGAGCTGCGGCATGCGGACGCTCGGGCGCAGCTGCTCCCGCAAGGGCTGGGGGGCCTCTGTTGGGTCAACAAGCCAGCAGCACCGCAGACGCAAAGTTGCACTTGTGTCAGGGCGTACGTATCAGCATGCACGGGCCAGCAGCTCCAAGCGGCCACGCCGGGAGCAGCAAATGTGTGCAGCTCGGGCGGCCGCTGCGCCAGCATCGCTGCCGGCATAGCGTGGGCTGCCGGGCAACGCAGCAGGGTGCTCGGAGCCAGCCTGACTTGCCGTCATATCTCTGTCCCCTAGTGCCCTCACGCGCTGTGCCTTGCCCCTTGCGCCAACCCGGGCACTGCTCACCGCCCCGCAGCTGACGGACTCGATCGAGGACCAGCTCACGCTGGCCTCCATCCACTACCAGCGGAGCCACTTCCAGGAGGTGGGCAGGCCGCAGCGGGGCTGGGGAAAGAGACGTGCAGTGAGAGGCATAGTAAATAAGGCATGGCGGAAATCCGGTTTCTGACCTGCTTACCGTAGTTTCTCGTGGTGTGGTTGGGTTGGGTTGGGGGAATAGGTGGGTGGTGCACACGGGGGGTGTATAAGTAAAATTGTCCCGTCGGTTGGGTGTGACGCGCCTTACTACGATGTCTGGAGCTCCTCTTATGGCCTGTTAAGCAGGTGGCATCTCCACATCACACCGCCGCAACCCAATCCCCGGCAGGCGACGGACATCTACAAGCGCCTGCTGCTGGAGCACCGTGACTACCTCGCACTCAACGTGAGCGGCGGGGGCCCGGGGGGGCCGGTGACGGAGGAGGTCTGGGCTCCAGGGACTGCCGATCAGGCGCGGTGCCTGCTAGCGTTAAACGCATCCGACGCTGATGTCCTCGCATCACCATGCTGACGTGCTCCGCTGCCACGTCTGCTCCTCATCCGTCCAAGCTTCGGTGGCCCTGCGAGGCCCGGCCTCACCTAGTCGCCCCATCGTTCATCCGCCTCGCCTCACATCTCCATCCCTCTCTCCCCTTCACTCCGTCCCTTGTCTTCAGGTGTACGTGGCGCTGTGCTACTGCAAGCTGGACTACTACGACGTCAGCCTGGAAATCCTGGGCGTCTACCTCAATGCATTTCCCGACTCGGCCATCGCCGTCAACCTCAAGGTACGGTCTTGAGGGGTCGGGAATGGGTGCCGGGTAGGCAAGGAGGTGCGGTCCGGCAGGCGTCCTGCTCGCCGCGAGCAGGATGGCACGGGGGGGAGCTTTGCATGCGACCCATGCGACTCTCGCCTGGCCCTGATCCCTGGCCCCCTACCCGCGTCCCTGCAGGCGTGCAACCACTTCCGCATGTACAACGGCAAGGCGGCGGAGGCGGAGCTCAAGACGCTGGCGGAGCTGAGCGGGGGGCAGCACCTGGACCACGACCTCATCCGCCACAACCTGGTGGTGTTCCGAGGGGGCGAGAACGCGCTGCAGGTGCGGCCGGCCGGGCAGCAGAGGCAGCGCTGCCGTCACGGCACACGTGGTGCCCTTACACCGGACATCCGGCTGCGCTGCCACCGTGCCCAACATGCCGTTTCCCGTGTCCCCTCTGCCCTGTGCACCAGGTGCTGCCGCCGCTGGGCGACATCCCGCCCGAGGCACGGCTCAACCTGGTGATCCACCACCTGCGGCACCACGAGATCGGGGAAGCGTTCGGGCTGATCAAGGACATGGAGCCCTCCACGCCGCCCGAGTTCATCCTCAAGGTAGCGGGAGAGCTGCTCTTGGCCCCATGCCCGGGCCCTACACTATAACTTGAAGCGCGCCAGGTCGCCATGCCGCATGGGCACCGCTAATGCACCTTGGCTACTACGCCCCAGCTTCATCTCTGTCTTGAGTACCAGGAGGGGGCCCCCGCTGCTCTATGTGCCAGCACGCCTCCCCTCCCGCTCTCCCTTCTCTCCTTGCCAGGCCGTGGTGCACGCCATGCTGGGACAGGTCAAGGGCGACCCCGAGCAGCTCAAGAAGGCGCAGCAGTACTACCAGCTGGTGGGCGCCAGCGCCTCGGAGTGCGACACCATCCCCGGGCGCCAGTGCATGGCGTCCTGCTTCTTCCTGCTCAAGCAGTTCGAGGACGTGCTCGTGTTCCTGTCGGTGGGTATTGCACGGCGCGCATACACCCGCGCACATCCCCTCGGCGCACGGCCAACGCGCCACTCTACCAGGGGCGTGCTGTGCCGCGTGTGGGGTTCTGTTCTACCTAACACTGGAACACCTTCGGGGGGAGAGCGGCGAGGGCCGCTCGAGCAGCGGGGGTGGTGGCCTTGGTTGGCGGTCTGCAGCCAGGTCCGCATAGGGCGTATGCGCGTGCAGGTGCTTGGCATAGCACGGCGCTGCAGTCCCCAGGAAACCCTTGTGTGAACCGCCCCTTCTGTTTTGCTGCCCCGCCCCACCCACGCCGCAGTCCATCAAGACGTACTTCCTCAACGACGACGACTTCAACTGGAACCTGGGCATCGCCAAGTCGGCCACCGGCAAGTACAAGGAGTCGGAGGAGACGCTGCTGCAGATCCAGAACGACAAGTACCGGTAAGGCCACGACCGGGGGCTGAAGGGCGAACGGGAGGCCGGCGGGCATGCATAGACGGCCGAGCGGGAGGGGCGGGCGCTCTAGCAGCACGTCTTCGAGCCTGACGACATCTCCGCCCCTCGGCACATCCTCATCTCGGCCCCTCTCGCCCCTCGCAGCAACGAGTACTGCTACCTGTCGTGGCTGGCTCGCTGCTACATCATGAACGGCAAGAGCCGGCTGGCGTGGGAGCTGTACCTGCGGCTGGAGACCAACGACGAGAGCTACCAGCTGCTGCAGCTCATCGCCAACGACTGCTACAAGATGGGCGCCTTCTACTTTGCCTGCAAGGTGCGCGCGCGCCGGCGGCAGGCGCAGGGCGACAGAGGGGCATGGGATACTGGGACACTGGGACACGGCAGGGGGACACTGGGACACGGGGACACGGCAGGGGGACACGGCAGGGGGGCACTGGGACACGGCAGACGGGGCACAGGATGCTGGGAGGTGCGGCGTGCGGTCCGTTACCTCACGTAGTCGCGTTGCCTGCCGTGCTCCTAACAAAGTCTCGCCGCCGCTTCTTCCTACCCTTGCCGCGGCAGGCATTCGACGTGCTCGAGCGGCTGGACCCCGCGCCCGAGTACCTGGAGGGCAAGAAGGGCGCCGCGTGCGGGGCCTTCCAGATGATTGTGGCGGGCAAGGAGCCCAAGGTGGGGCGCGGGCTAGGGAAGCCGTTGGGAAGGCGAGGACGCAGCGCTTGCTGAGGTTCGATGGGGTCGCAAGATGCGCTGCTTCCACTCACGGTTTACTCGTTGTGTTGAAGTTGTTAACCCTTGTGCCCCCGCCTGCCCGCGCTGCGCGCCCTCCGCAGGAGTCGCTGCGCGACATCATCACGCTACTGCGCGGCAACAACAGCGCCGACCAGTGCGAGCCTATCGTGGCGGTCATGCGCAAGTGGGCCAAGAACAACGGCGTCAAGCTCTGAGCCGGGGCTGGCGGGCGAGCGTTGGCAGACGGGAAGCGGGGGGGGGTTGCGTGGCCGGCGCAGGGGCAGCGGGCAGACGGGGCGGGGCAGACGGGTACCTGGGGACTGGGTTCGTGCGCCGCATGAGGGCCGTGGGGAGCGATGTCGCCATTGGAGGGCGGTAGCGGGTAGGAGCCGGGCGGCGGGCTGGCGAAGGCATGTACATACAGCCGGGGGGCCGGCGTGAAGGCACAGCTGGGCGAGTTGGGCGGTGTGTGGCTAATGGGGAGGCCGACGGGCGTGGGCATCTGTGCCTTGCGTGGGCGAGTGGCATGGCGGGGAGCGCGCCGAAGCCGAGAGCTGTGCGTCTGGGGCTGCAAAAGCCCCGTGGCAGGCTGGACCAGGAGCGTGTTGCAGTGTCTACTGCACGTTTGTGCCGTTTCGTGCCTGGCGCGTCTTGACGTCGCCCCGGTGGCCGGGCTTCAGATGGGGGCTGAAGCTCACGCGGCGTATAACGACAATGGGGCACAGTAGGTTGTCACAGCTGCTCAGCGCCACGACATTTCGATGTGCACGACTTGCTCTGACTAGCTCGGTGGGGTTAGGCAGGGGCGACCCTGGGGTTAGGCGCATATGTCACATACCTCTGGTACAGGCTTGGGTGGATCCCAGCAACCAGGGAACCCTCAGCCTCTCCCCTGCTCAGCCTACACACCTTACAAAAGGACTATAATTCAGTTTGCCTGGGGGTGGGGGCGGGGCGCCGCACCAAGTTCAGTTTATCTGGGGTGGGGCGCCGCATCAGAGCCGTGCGGAGCTCCGACGCCGTGGGAGGGCCGAGACGGGAGGGAGGCATACATAAGCGGCGAGGCGTGCTGTGCGTTTGCATGAGGTCCTCACCTTTCGGGGCAGCTTGAACGCGGGGGCTGACACCGTACTGAGCATGTCCGGCCCAGGGGTCAGCCATCAGCACACAGCGCTCCATATACGCAATCAGCTTGCAATTTGTCGGTTTGGATATTAGCCTTCATCATCCGTGCTGCATCCTGTCCCGGGCCCAACAAGGCCCAGTTGCTGCGAGCTGTCAGATTAAAACTTCACGGGCCAAACCACGAGACTTCAGTGTGCACATGTAACTACTCGTGTTGAAATCGCTCCACTTGCGGTTCAATTGTCGTTCTGACTTCAGGCTTGACACCTAGGGCGAGCATTGCTCAGTTGCAGCGGCACGACGGCCGCGCGTGCTGCCATGGGCACACCGCTAGAGCTCATCAAATATAATGGCGATCGGGGAACGTTCGAGGTCGGCGACAAAGCGCTGGAGGCGCTGCGGAAGGTGGGATGGCTTCCACTGTGCTTCGTGCTAGCACAGCCCCAACGCAACGCGCCGAGCGGACGGCATGACCCGTCGCCTGCCAAGGCGACAACTGCTGGTGAACGCAAGCGTGTGCAGCGAGCTGTGCGCCTGAACCTTCCGCCCCCCGCCTTCCACAAACCGCACCCGCGCAGGTCAAGGGCCCCGTGGCTGTGGTGGCCGTCAGCGGCCGCGCCCGCCAGGGCAAGAGCTTCATCCTGAACCAGCTGCTGTTGCAGAGCTCGGGCGGCGGCTTTCAGGTGCGCCGCCAGGCGCCAAGCCGAGGCCAGCCACCTCTCGGGGCCGCCACCCGCAATCGACAAGGGCACAACCCGGCCCGAGTCCAGCCCCAACCCCTGCTCAACGCCCTCTGCCCCTGCGCCCTCTGCCGCCCTCCTGCAGGTGGGCGCGACGCACCGGCCGTGCACCAAGGGGCTGTGGATGTGGTCGTCGCCGCAGCGCATGACCGCCTCGGACGGCAGCCCCTACCACCTGGTGCTGCTGGACACCGAGGGCATCGACGCGTACGACCAGGTAGGGGCACAGGGCACAAGGGAAGTCGGCCCTGCAGAGAGGGCCTGCCGCTGCCGGCTAGCCGGTGCCTGCAAACATAGCGCTGGCGGGCGGGGTCCTGGCTGTACCGGCGAGGACGAGTGGGCGCGATGCGACGCCGGGGCAACGGGCTTGTCACGTCGGTGCCGTACGCCACACCATGTCCAACCCTAACCCTCGGCCGCCCCGCCTCTCCTCCGCCGCCCCGCAGACCGCCCAGTACTCCACCCAGATCTTCTCGCTAGCGGTGCTGCTGTCCAGCCTGTTTGTGTACAACCAGATGGGCGGCATCGACGAGAGCGCGCTGGACCGGCTGAGCCTGGTTACGGAGATGACGAAGCACGTGCGAGTGCGGGCGGCGGCGGGGGGCAGCGGAGGTGCGGTGGGGGGGGTCGGGGGATTATGGTGAGGGTGTGCATGGAGGGCACATGAGCTCGGTCGCGGTGCTGGGACGGACCAGATGCAGGGCAGCTGGGCAGATGCAGGTGGGCTCAGACTAGCCGATGCTCGATGATATGCAATGTGGTTGACGTGACGGCTTCCTTCCGCCGCTCTCTGTACAGGCGAGGAGGGGCTGGGCGAGCACTCGCCCGCCTTCTTGTGGCTGCTGCGCGACTTCTACCTGCAGCTGGAGGAGGACGGCCGCAAGGTGGGCGGGCGGGGGTTGGGGCGAACAGGCCAGCGTGCAGGGCAGTGCGCCCATGGACCACGAGCCCTGAGGGCGCCCTAGCCCAATGCTCACACCGCCTCACCCCGCCCCACCCTGCAGATCACGGCCCGCGACTACCTGGAGACGGCGCTGCGGCCGGTGCCCGGCAGCGGGCCCTCGGTGGCCGCCAAGAACAGCATCCGCGCCTCCATCGCGCAGCTGTTCCCGCAGAGAGAGTGCGTGGCGCCGGGATGCCCCCCCCCCGGGGAAGGGCCGGCCATGTAGCTGCCGCTGCCGGGGTGGCAGCCGGCGGGCCGGCTGGGCCACGCCCGCTCCCTGGCGACCGCACCTCGCCGTGTGCAGGGGTGTCGTGGGATGCCGATCGCGCTCCCTCTCCTCCCGCCTCTGTGGCCCAACCCTGCCTTCACCCCGTCTTCCCTCCCCGCCCTCCCCACTTTTTCCCTCCCAGCTGCTTCACGCTGGTGCGACCCATGCACGACGAGGCGGCGCTGACGGCCATGGACACCTTGCCGCGGGAGCAGCTGAGGCCCGAGTTCCGCCAGGTCGGAAGGAAGAGCAGGCGGGCAGGAGGAGGAGGGAAGGGCGGAAGGGGTATGGGTGCTTGCGGAAAGGATGTGGCTGGCCCTGGCATACAACCGGCTACGGCTGTGACCCACGTCCCATGCCTGCGTCTCGTCGGCCTGTCGCTGACCCCTCCCCCCTGCCCTGCCTTGCTCGACCCTCCCGGTGTGTGCCCCTAAGGGCATGAAAGACCTCACGGCGCTCATCTTCGCGCGCGCGCTGCCCAAGCGCTTTGGCGCCACGGCCATGACGGGCCCGCTGCTGGCGGGGCTGGTGGGGGCCTACGTGGGCGCCATCAACCAGGGCGCGGTGCCCACCATAGCCACCGCATGGCAGGTGCGGCGAGGGACGCAGGCGGGCGGGCGAGGGGGGGCAGGCGTGTGGCGTCACGGCGCAGCGGGCGGTGGGCTTGGTGCGGGAGTGCGGCCGGCCAGGTGGTGCTGCTGCATGCTGCGTAGGCCAGGAGCAGGGACCTGGGTCCCCTGCTCATGCGAGGCGTGAAGATGGGCGTCTTACATGGCGGGGCGCGCGGCTGTCGGCTACCTTTATGCCTGTGTCCCTGCCATCAGGGTGTGGCCGAGTCCGAGTGCCGCCGCGGCTGCGACGCTGCGGAGGCGGCGTATGCGGCGGCGTGGAGCGCGGGCGGCGAGGTGGCGGCCGAGGAGGCGGAGCTTGAGGCCCGACACCAGGTGTGTTTGGGGGGGCCGGGGGAAGGGGCGGAGCTCCACTGCGGCACACGCACATGGATGGCAGGGGCACAGGGGCGGGGCAGGTGTCAGCACGCCCGCATGCGATGCCTCCGACAATCCACATGATCCGCATATCCCACACGCCATCTCACACGCCCTCGCCTTTCTCTCCCTGTCCCACGCGTCCCCTGTCCGCAGCACTGCCTGGCCGCCGCCCGGGCCGCCTACTCCGATATTGCGGTGGGCGACGACGCCATCAAGGCCGCGCACGAGGCCCGCTGGCTGGCGGCCGTGGGGTCGCGCTATAAGGACCTGCGCGGCCGGCGGCTGGCGGAGGCTGCGGCGGCAGTCAACGAGCTGCTGTACAAGGGGGCCACGGAGATCGCGCAGGTGGGCGGAGGGGCCTGGGGAGGAGTGCATGAGGGTGGCGAAGGTGCCGGTGCAAACAGGCCCGAGCGAACCCCGCACCTCTGCTCGGCACCGTCCCTGCGCCGGCGCCATCGCGCGCAGCTTCTGCCCCCGCCTCTGCCCCTCCCAACCCCCCTTCCGGCCGCCCTCGTCCTCGGTGTTCCCTCCTCCCGGTCCCTCAGGCAGCCCGCGGCGGTGCCGACCTGGCGTCGCTGCATCAGCGGCTGGGCGCCTTCGTGTCGGGCTACGAGAAGGCGGCGGCGGGGCCCACCAAGTGGCACAAGCTGGCGGCCTTCCTGGGCGAGACCTGGCCCGCGGTAGCGCAGCAGGTGCGGCAGCGGGCGGCAGCCGGGGCTGGGCCGTGGGGGGCTGGGCCGCGGGGTGCACGCGCTGCGGCCGCCGGCGGTGGCGTGAACACCCCGTACTCTGCCGATGAGCGTTGTTGCCCCGGGGCTCCCGCTGCCCCGGTCCCCGCACCCCTTATGCCGCTTTGTGACCTGCGATCCGCATCGCAACACATCCTCGCCGGTTGTTCTCCTGCAGGTCCTGGACCGGCAGGCGGCCGAGGCCCGCGCTGCGCTGGATGCGGCGCAGCGCGAGGCGGCCGAGCTGCGCAGCCAGCTGGCGGCGGAGCGGCAGCGCGTGGAGCAGGTGCGTTGACCCCTCCCCGCGTTCGTGCCCGGCTGCCGGGTGGCTGCTCAGCAGGTCTGCAGCTGCGCGGGGCTCCTGCAGCGCGGCGGACCTCCATTGCTACGAGCACACGCGTGACCGCGCAGCGCGGCGGAGCAGGGCCTCCATTGCATGCTCAGCGCTGGCCCGGCCGCCGGCGCGCCTTGCGGTGCCATGCAACTCGCCCCTGCACGCAACACCGTTGGCTCGCTCGCATCCGCTCTCACTGCGGCCCTTCCCCCTTCAAATCCTCCTCCCGCAGGCGGAGCGGCTGCACCGGGACGCCTCGGGCGCCGCCAGCTCGCTGCAGAGCCAGCTGGCGGAGGCGGGCGAGCAGGCGGCCCGCCTGCGCGCGGAGCTGGACAGGCAGAGCGCAAAGGTGAGCGCGTGCGCTGGGGAGGCACGGGGTGCGAGGCTGCCGTCGGGGCTCATGGGGTACGTTGGGAACAGGCCTCACGCGTCTTGTGTTTGCGCCCCGGGTGCAGCCAGGTGCGGCCCCTGTGCGGCCCCGCCACCCTGCATGGCCGCCCCTGCTGCTTGCGGGTGCGACACACGGGCCCGCGTCTCCCTCCCGTCAGGCCGCGGCGCTGGAGGCGCAGATGGCCGAGGTGCTGGCCGTCAGCGAGCGCAAGCAGGTGCGGCGCCCGACCGTCCACAAAATGACTCGTGAAGCGCGCTGTTGTTGTCGGCGTCCGTTCCTAGCGGGTCTGCACCTGCCGGCCATGCGTTGCTGCACCGCGACCCCAGGCGGGCGCTGCGGAGCTGGCGGAGGCGCGCGTTCGGGCGGCGCAGGCTGAGCAGCAGGCCAAGGCCTCGGAGCTGACGGTGCGTGGGGCTGGGCTCGGAGCTGCCTGGCCATCACCGGTACCGCCCTCGCACATTTCAGCAGGGCTACCGCGTTGCCATCCCCGCCTGCACCCGCCCAGCCCTTGCCTGCCAACACTGTGTGTGTGCGCTTGAGCCAGCGCGCTCACTGTCGCTTCACTGCATCCCTATCTCTCTACCCCTGTGGCCCCAGTCCGTCCTGACAACGGAGCGCGCCCGCGCCGAGGGCCTGGCCGCCGACCTGGAGGTGTTGTCGGCCCGCTGCAGCGGCGCGGAGGCCCGGCTGGCGGCGCAGGAGGCGGAGGCGGCCGACTGGCGGGCGAGGTACAGCAAGGAGTCGGCGGCTCGCGTGGAGCTGCAGGGCCAGCGGGACCAGGTGGGGCCGGCGGCTGGGGCTGGCCGCGGTGGGGACGGGGGTGCGGGCAGCACAGCGGGCGAGGAGCACATGGAAGCGCTCGCTGAGCCAGCCCAACCGTGAAGTGTGTGGGTCGCACATTCTATATCGTCATGCCGTGCGTGTGTCCAGCTGCTTGGCCCTGCTGCCCTGCCCTCGCCTGCCTCAGGCCCGCGACGCGCTGGCGCTGGCCGGCGTGGAGCGGGACAGCGCGGCCCGGGAGCGGGACGCGGCGCGGGCGGAGCTAGAGCAGCTGCGCGCTGACCTGGCGGCGGAGGCGGGCACCAAGGGGGCGCTGCAGGTGCGGGGTTAGGGATGGGGCAGAAGCGTGTGCGGGCAGATATGAGGCGGCAGGCCGCCCCGCAGCTTGCTCGCGACAACGCTGCTCTCCATGCGCATCGGCCCCTGCGCCTGCTGCCCTCGCCGCCCTGCACCACGGGCCCTGCGGCCGCCCCTGCTGCCTCCGCTCTCCTCGCCTCCTTGTGCCGTGCCGTGCTCGGTACCAAGGGGGCTTGCGCCAGGCCACTCACCCCGCCCTGCACTATCTCCCCTCCCCTCGCCCTCCGCTCGCAGGCCCGGCTGGACGAGCTGGTGGCGGAGGCGCAGGCGGCTCGCACGGCATCGCTCAGCCTGGGGCCCACGCCATCGCAGGCCGCCCCCGATGAGAGTGAGCGTCCGCTGCTGCCGGGGTCGCCGCACTGGGGTCGCCGGCATGGGGCTGCTAGGGGCGCCGGGAGCAGCCGCCAGCTGTACAGTGCCGTGCGCCTGCTCCACACGAGCGCCTCTAACCCTAACATACGTGGCGCTGCCTTGACCTCCTGCTGCCGCTGCTGCTGCATGCCGCTGCCAGACATGCTGCATGCCGGCGAGGGTGTGCTGGTGGACAGCGGCAATATCGCGGCCATGACGGTGCAGGAGATCAAGGACGCGCTCACGCAGGTGCGGCACCCGTACGGCGCAGGCGCAGGCAGGGTGGCAGGGCGTGCATGGGCATGGCCGGGGCAGCTCGTGGCGAAGCGGCTGCCGTGCGTCTAGTCGGTGACGCTACCCCAGCATGCTGCGGCGCTGTGACCTGCTGTGGTCCTGGCACGGCGTCCCAGCTGCATATGCTTTCGCTTACTCTGCCATTAACGCCTGCTATGCCCTACACTGTTCTGCCCTGTTCCAACTGCGCCCACGCCGCTGTCAGGCCGGCTATGCGGACGAGGTGTGGACGATGAGCAGCCGTAAGCCGGCCCCCAAGAAGAATGACTGGGTCGAGCTGCTGCGGCGGCGGGCCAGGGCGTGAGGGGGTGGGTGGGGCTGGCAGCAGCAGGAGGCGCGGGCATGGCGTGGCCGTGATGTCTTTATGGCGTGGTCTTGCACTTGATCGCGGAGCGGGGGACCTGACGCTAAGCAAGGGTGGCCTTGGAAGGATTGGAGCGGGCAAGGGGCAGCCGCATTGTGTTAGTGTATGCTGCAAACCTCCCCAGCTGCGCATGCTGCAAACGGTCCCGTAAGCTTGTTGCCGAGAGAAATGCTGTGCAAAGCACACAGTTAAACGTGGCGCACTACAACAGCGCAGCTGCTCACACGGAGTGAACCCAACATCTGCACTTGCCCAAGTCGTGCCTTCCTCCCAGCTTGTCGATCCCTTCAGATTGAAGGTCATGCAACGATAATCCTAGAAGCGCAGGGGCCGCAAGGCCCCGCTTATAGAGTGGACGCTCATCGTCCTAGTCCTATACGCAGCGCGAAGACGATGTTGCCCGGCAGCGCCGAGCCCTCGCCCAGACCTGTATACAGCGGCCTTGGGTTGCAGGAGCAGCGGGAACTCTTCACGAAGCATGTACACAAGTGAGCAGTTCAGTGCGCGGGCCCCTCTGTGCGGCCTCTCGCGTCGCTCCTGCTGACGCAACATCAATTTATCACCACGCTGGGTTAGGGCCTGCTTGGGCCATCGGAACACGCATGTCAGCAATGCCACGCATGCCGCGCCCTTTCCCCTTCCGCCACCGCTCCCGACCTCGGCAGCTTTCCCACGCGCAGCATACCCGCGCACCGTGCTTGCAAGCCTCCTGTTATATTGTTCCATACCAACCTCCTGCACTGTCGTTCGCTTAGGGCGTTCAACGTGCTGCGCGGCCGCGGCATGGAGCCCAACGAGGCCGCCGCACTCTCCCTCAAGGTCGCATCCGGCGTCGGTGAGCCGACGCAGCCGCTCCAGACTCCACGCGCACCTCACAACCACTGCCACACATGCAACCTCCTCCCAACCCCTGCCGTGTCTCCGCCTCGCAGCCGAGCTCCCGCCCACGCCCGAGGAGCTGGCCGGCCGGCTGGCCCAGGAGGCCGCTGCCCCCCTGGGCCAGCTGTGCTCCTACGTGACGCGCTTCTTCGCCAACGGGGATGCGCTGCATGCCGCCTTCTGGCCCGCAGAGGTGCGGCTCCGCCCGGGTGGACTGCGAGCCCCGGTAGCCGGTACCGCCGGGCCCCCACCCACCGCCAATCAAGAGGGCCGCCGCGCAGGCTCCGTCGTCCGTCCCGTCGTGGGGCTCAGATAGTGCGCCGGGGCCGGTACACTAGCTGAGCCCGGTTGAGCCTCGGCCCCATGGCCTCATCCCTCCGCAGGCTGCCTCGCCGGCCCCGGCCAGCGGCGCGCCGCAGGGCGAGGCTGCTGCGACCAACCCGGTGCTACGCCTGCTGCCAACATGCCCCATCGACTTTGCCTCCGTGGCGGCTCTGTACGAATCCGTACTAGGCCCCGGCCCCAGCCCTGCGCCCGGCCTGGAGCCCAGCGCCACTGCAGCTCCTGGAGCCCGGCCCGGCCCAGGCGACGTCGCTCCCGCTGCTGGAGCGGTGGGCCCTGGCGCAGGGCAGCTGCCTGCAGCGGCGCCACACCCTAGCGAGACCCCCACGGCTGCCACGGCCCAGGAGGCGCCGGACCCGGCCTCCGCACCCGCGCCACCCGCTGCTGGGCCCGCGGCCCGCAGCGCGGCGCTGGCGTCCTCGCTGGGTAGTGCGCTGGTGCGAGAAGCGGAGGCAGGGGTGCTGGGGAAAGGCCACTAGGGCCACCCGCCGACTTGCCCTGCGCGGGGCAAGGGGGGCTCGGGTGGGGCGTGGGAGCAGCAGGATGCTGTGTGGGACGCTGTGCGGGACACATGTTCGCTCCCCCCTCGGCCGCCTCTGCCCAGGTGGCTGGCGTGGAGGGCCTGCTGCTGTCGCTGGGCCACCTGCCCGCCGCCGTCAACCCCGGCCTGCCGCGCCAGCTGGGCGTGCTGCTGGCCTGCCCGCTGCTGGACCGCTCCGAGCACCACGAGTGAGGCAGGGCCGGGCGGTCGCCGGGCTGGGCGCTGGGGCAGGGCCTAGGCACCGCTGCGGACCGGCTCGCTCAAGGTGTCGCTCCTGCCTGGCCTGCCTGACCTCTCGCCCTGGCCCTCTTCCCCTGTACCCTCCGCTCCCTCCCTCCACCACCGCACCTCCCTCCCCGGCAGCCTGGTGGGGTCGCTGGTGGCCTTCGTGGCCGCGCTGTCGCCGGGCCAGCGCAAGGCGCTGCGGGGCCTGTTCGCTTGCTACCCGGCGGACGAGCTGCGCAGGTGGGGCGGGGAGGGGGGCCCCGCACGAGGGGCAGGCGCCCGCAAGCACCAGCAGGCGCCTGGGCTGGCGGGGGTCGCGCCATGTCGTGTGGCTGCTCGGGCCCTGCGTGGCGCCAGGAGGCTGCAGCGGTCGGCGAGCAGTGACTGGGCCGCGGGGATGGTTTGCAGGCGCTGTGTCGGGGCTGAGGTCTGCAGGCGCTGTCGTCGGCCACACGCCAGCTGCCTCGCCTGCCTCCTCCCGCTCGCCTGCGCCCCGCCCAGGCTGGTGTCCCGGCTGCACAGCTTCATCAGCGTCACGCTGTTCCGCATGCAGGCGAGCGAGCGAGGGAGAGAGGCACGGGGAGGCAGGGAAGAAGGGAGGGAGGGAAGGAAGGCGGACGGGGAGGACGGCAGGGAGGCAGGGGAGACAGGCAGGAAGACAGGCAGGGAGGCAGGGGAGACAGGCAGGGAGGCAGGGGAGACAGGCAGGGAGGCAGGGGAGACAGGCAGGAAGACAGGCAGGGAGGCAGGCCCCGCCAGCCACTGGGCCGTAGGAGCCGACACACCCCTCTTCCCGCGCTGTCGCCTGCTGCTCGCCGCCTCCCCCAAGACCATCACACGCGGTGTGGAGGACGCCACCCGCCTGCTGGCGCTGGCCTATGAGGCCAACGAGGAGGCGGGACGCGCGGCGGCGCGCAAGGCCGCGGCAGGGCTGGAGGAGGCGGGCGCGGCTGGCGCGGACGCGGGCGCGCTGAGCCGCCTGCTGCTGGGCGGGGAGCAGGCGGCGGCCGGGGCGGGGGGTGCTGGGCCGGGGGGCGGCGGCCCTGGCCCGGGCTCGTCGGCTTGGCGGCCGCTGGAGCCGGCGGCCTTTTACAACGACGCCATCAACCACGAGGACTTCAACCTCAAGGAGGACTTCAGGAAGTGGAAGCACGTGAGAGCTGCAGCGGGCGCGGGGGCCGATGGGCTGGGGTGATGGGCTGCAGCGGCAGGGGGGCCGGCGGCGGCAGCTGGTTGCGGCTCGGCACCGCGAGGTGGCCGGCAAGCAAGCAGGCTGACATCGCAGGCTCACGGCTCTTGCTGCCCCGTTGTGTGGGCCATGCGCCCCTTCCCGCTCCCCAGCCGCACAAGTACGACTTTTGCTTCTGCCGCTTCCCGTTCATGTACGACCCGGGGTCCAAGGTACGGCACTCGGGCGTCTTCCCACCGGCGTCCGTTCGTCGTTGCCTCCGGTTGCAGCCCCTACGGCACAGCACACGCACTGTGTCCGTGGCGCCGCTTGCTGCCGTCCCAAGCCTCCAGCCCCAACCCCGTCTCCGGCGCGGCCGGCCGGCGGCCTCGAGGCTCGAGCATCCAGCCCTGAAGCTCTGAACCGCACGACCCTTAAACCCCACACTTCCCCGCCAGTCGCGGATACTGCAGATGGAGAACCAGATGAGCCAGGTACGGCTGCGCACGGGGCAGGGAGGGGAGGGGAGGGGAAGGGGGGAGGGGTAAGGGGAGAGTAGATGGGCTTGGCCGCTGCTGCCAAGCGCGTCAGCCCTGCACATGCCCACACCTCCGCCACCGCCACCGCCGCCGCCCGTTGTTGCCGCCCATCGCCGCCCCTCCCCTAACCGCCCCCAACCGGGCCCCCCCAACCGCAGGTCAACGAGCTGCACTCGGCGCTCTTCCGCGGCCTCTTTGGCGGCGGCGGCGGCGGCGGCGGCGGCGCGCTGGCGGGGCCCATGCCCGACACCTGCCCCTTCCTGGTGCTGCGGGTGAGGCGGGGCGGCGCCCGGGCGGCAAGCGCACGCTCCTCGACACGGCACGGCCGCTCCCTCCTCTGCCCCGGTGCTCCGCGGTCAGCCGACCTTCTC
>BDDC01000784.1:15451-44089 GCA_001662425.1 Chlamydomonas sphaeroides | reverse complement strand
AAGCCCGAGAGCACGGGCATGTACAGGTAGCGCGCGGGGTCCACACGCGCCGTCTGCTCCTTGCGGTATACCTGGGAAGGTAGGGAGAGGGAGAGCGAGGCAAGGGACGAAGGGCCACGCAGGAGCGATGTGAGCCTGCAGGGCGCACATGCCTGGCAGGGGTCGGCGCACCCGGGCTGGCGCAGGCAGCGGCCGCCCAGCGAAGAGGCCATGCCCCTGCCCTGCCCGGCCTCCACCGCCCCTTCCAACCCACCCCAGCCGCTCACCTCGAGCGCCTCCTCCACAAACTTGGCGATGCGCTCGTTGCCGTCCTTCTCGGCGCTCTCCAGCACGTACCGCGTCCGCGTGATGCGCTGCTTGTCGTCACGGGCCGTCACGTTCTGCAGGAACTTGATGCCGTTGCTGCGACGCGACGGGACAAGAAGGCCAGCACCGGGCGACCACTCAGCGGCGGGGGCAGCGATGCACGCAACCTTGCCCCCCGCGCCCCCCTGCAGCTGCCCGCCGCCCCCTCTCCACGCACACCTGCGCTCCCTAGGCCCCAGCCCATGCCAGGCACGCATCTCCCGGTGGCACCCGCGACCCAGCCCTGCTCACCCCAGATCAAGCCACTCGTCGCTCAGAGGCGCCGTGTTGGCAACCAGCCGCGTGCGCCGCTCCTCATCCTCGCCGCCCCCGCTGCCGCTGCCGTCGTTGCACGAACCGCCGTCGCCGTCGTCACCGCCCGCCTCGCCGCAGCCGGCCACCTCGTCGTCCTCGCCGAATGGCAGGCGCTCGCGCCGCAGGCTCAGCTGGCCGTCCTCCAGGGCCGCCAGCGCCTCGTGGCGGCGGTTGATGGCATTGAGCAGCGCCTGCTGCAGGATGGAGTTCTCCTCTCCGGTGCTGCTGTGCCTGAGGGGTTGAGCGGGGGCCGGGAGTGCGTTGTGCGGCGTGAATGCCGCAGGGAGGGACGCGGGTCGGGACGTGCGACACATGGAGCGGTGGCTGGCGCTTAGCCCTTGGGCGGTAGCTGGCGCGTAGCCCTGAAGTGCATGAGAGCGTGTAACGGCTGACAGGTGGGCGAGCGGCAGGCAGGGTACGCGGTTGAGTCGAGCGGGACGGTGTCTTGCAGCAGGGCAGACGGACGGGCGAGCGACGAGGCGAGGGGAGCACGGATGGACTTGGGCATCTTGCCACGAAGGCGCTGAGGATGTCTGCCGCACCGCACGGCTGGCACGGGCAGGTGTCGCTGGCCAGCGAGAGAAGGACAAGGCCCCGGGGACGGCAGGCAGCTGGCTTGGAGCGGCTCTCGCATGGTCGGTCGGTTTGCTGCACGTCCGAGGTGTATGGTTGAGGCGGGAGCTGGCGTGGGCCTATCGCAAGGGCGTCGCCTCGCCGGGGAGCTGGTGTGGCCCTTCATCGGGCGCAATCAGCGCGCACGGTGCGGACTTGGGGCAGCCTTGCGGCACCGCGGCAGCTCCTGCCACCGGTAGCGCTACCGGTGCGACAAGCAGAGCGCTGCGCGTCCTACGAATGCACGTGCTAGGCGTAGCTCGGCACCGGCGGCTCACCACCAGCAGCCGCGGTCGACGGTGTGGTCGATGGTGCGGCTGTAGACGGTGGCCTGCCTTCGGGCGCCCAGCCGCAGAGCCAGGAGCTGCAGGCGCGGCAGCAGGTGCTTGAGCAGCAGCGGCAGCAGCAGGCAGGCCAGCACGTCCAGCAGCGGGTGGCCGGTGCGGATCTTGCTCATCAATCCGTACTTGAATTGATGAAGAAACACATTGGGGAGGGGAGAAGCGGGGGCATGGCATGATACGACAAGGTCGGGCAGGTTTCGAGGGATGATCGTGCGGCAAAGGGAGTTTGATGGAGAAGCATGGACAGGAACAGGAGGGCCGGTGTTGTGCGGGATGGGGGGAAGCGGAAGCTAGATATGCGCGCTGCAAGATGCGGTGCGCGAGTTTCTGGATCGGTGGCGATGGGCCTGGCCCAGGGAATGTGAGCGCACTGCCCCAAGGCAGCTGCAAGCGGGGCGTGCCTACCTGGGTAATCATCTCGGGAGTGATCTCCATGGTTACTGGAAAGTTGTCGAGAGCCGAAGGCCTGGCTTCAGATTCGCGCGCCCGGAATGAGTATCACCGCGCAGGAAGGGTGAAAAGGATGCTGTGCCTGAGGGCGCCAGAGAGTGGTGGTAGGTTAGGCGGGTTGGGCGGGTACCTGGCGTGCCTTGTCGCAAGCTGCTCACAATGAAGGCCAGTCCGAGCGGTAGCGTGAGACCCAGCTTGGCTAGCGGCGCCGAGCGCTGCTACCGCTGCGAGCGCAAGGCCGGAGAAGGGGAGCGATGGCGGGTCGAGCTGATGTTGTCGAACATGTGTTGCTGCCTAGCAGTATGCAAAAGAAAGGAGCGGACCAACCTGTGTTGCTTATGACACCAGCGTGGTCGCTGGCGTGGTCGCGAGTGCGAGGCGCGGTGCAGCGCCAGGCCGCGCCGAGGCGCGGGCGGCCCCGCGAGGCTCCGCGGGTACCTGTGGTTGTATGGGCTGCTGTTTGGTGTTTGGTGTTGATTGGTAGGTGTTGTGTATGCACCGGACTACCTTGACCAGCATTATATCTGTCATGGCCACCATTCGGTCCGGTTGCGGCCGCGGCTGCCACCGGCTGCCAGCAGACCGGCAGCCGGCGCCCCCAGGCCCCCAGCGCATGGCCCCGCCGCTAGCATGAGCACCACTGGGCCCCAACTCCATGAAGGCACAGCTTGTACAGCCAAGGTAGAACCGGGTAGAGAGAGAGCCACCCGAAGTTCAGTAACTCAACCGCCCATGACCAGTCAGGGTGACCAACGCCGTGTTCCGTGTGGCGACTGCAGAATGTAGCATAAGCAGCAAATGACCACTCGCGAGCGCTTGCGTGCGCACCCCTTGTGAGCTGCTGACATGGCCCTACCGTAGAGAAGCGAGCACGCTGCAGCGCCCGCAGGGCAGACCTTGCAGAATGCGAAGTGCAGGGTTACATGCTTGGTCTGGGAGGTGCTCGTTTGCGCTTACGACTCTCTGCTCGGCCCACACAATCTCGCGGAATTTGGCACGGAAGCGCGTTTCGCTTCCGCGACATACATTCCACTACAGCTACATATGCTATACACACAGCAACCATCTAACTCTGCTTTCGCGTGCCTTTTACAACAAAAGACCTTGCCACCCACCTGCGAGCTCCTGCAGCCGCCGCCACGCACTGCTGACTGCTGACTGCACTGTTCCTGTGCACTTCAGCACTCCTAGCTGTCGGCTGTGGCGACCTGCGTCTCGTGCGCGCTACCGCAATTCGGAATTTCCGAGACCTAGGAAACCTTTAGAAATGGCTTGCGAGGACGAAGACAGGGTGTGCTGGATATGCCTGGAAGGCCTGGAGGCGACGTGCGCCAATCCTGTAGCCACACTGCACGCGAACAGGTAAGGCGCAGCTGACAAATTTCATGCTGCTGTGTTGCTCGGCTTACCCTTCCCAGCTCGCGAGCGCACGAAAAAGTGCTTCCGACACTGCAACGCATCCGAAACCGTCGCAGCCCTGTGCGACAGTGTTCCTGACCTCGGCTGCTTCCCCGACACGGTTGCAGGCTTATCCAGCCGTGCCGCTGCCCTCGCCTAGTGCACTCGGTGTGCCTCGCGAAGTGGCAGCTCTCACAAAGCGGAAAGAGGTGCGCCGCTTGCCGCGTATCAGCTGGTGTTAAGAGGCGGGGCGGCGGGAGTACACGCCCCGCGGCTGCTGCGTGTCAGGTGGTTTGAGGAAAACCCCCCAGCCCAACGCTACCCAAATACCCCTTGCCTACCCAGATATTAATGCTCCCTCTCCCTCCCCTTGCATTGAATCGCAGTGAGGAGACGAACTGCCGCTTCTGCAAGGCCCGGCTGCCCGACTGGCAGGCAAGTCGAGCGCGCACCGCAGCATGACAACAAACGCAAGCCAACTTGCGAAATGGGCAGATTCACATCCATCACCACGCCTGGAGTCTACTTGCAATCCCGCCACGCCTCGACGCACGTCGGTGCTGCCTTCCCTCTGTATGTGTCTGCTCGCCTCATGACCCCGTGCTGCCTGGTCGCCTGCTTCCTTACACCGCAGGAGAACCTGGCGCTGCCCGGCATGAACGCGGTGGAGCCCGTCATGTCGGTCCACTTCAACGGCCAGACCCACATGGTCAAGGTGAGGTTGACCTGGTGTCGCGCGCTGCGCAACCACACAACTGCCGCATGACCATGTACCGGCCACGCACTAAGCGGCCCTCATGCAACGCCCGGCCGCGGCCCGCGCAACGGCGGTCCGCGCCAAGCATGCGTTCCGCCCCGCGCACCCGGCTCCGCGCGCAACGCCCCGCCCGCCCGCCGCACCTCTTGACGGTCACGGCGTCGCGATGCTTCCCCGCATGCAATTAGCCTCGACGACCCCCCACAATGAGCCTGGCATGCTTCTGACCGCGCCGCCCCGGCCGTCCGCCGCACCTCGTGTCCTGCATGGCTGCAGGTCAAGCCCGGCGAGGACGGGCGCATCGCCTTCATCGGTGACGTACGGCGGCTGCTCAAGCTGCGCGACAACCAGGAGTTCAGCATCACCTTCGAGTGCAAGGTGCCGGGCCACGGTGAGCAGCAGACTGAGGGGCCAAGGCAGGGGGCCCGGCGATTGGCATGCAACCGACCTGAGAAGGGGAGCGGGCCCAGGCTGCGCGCGGAGAGGTACGAACGTGCCTGTGGCAGCGTAGTGATGCCGCGGGTAGCTCTGCGGTGGCCAGCAAAACATGTTAAGCTCCTACCAACTCTTTGTCCCTCCTGTGCGGATCGGATCGCAGGCATGTACCTGGACCTCCGCGGCCTGTCCTCCTACGATGCCGCCGTCTTCTGCGCCGCGATGACCGCCGTGGAGCGGCAGCGGCTGGCTGCACAGAAGGCCGCGCAGAAGGCTGCCGCCGCGGCCGCCGCGGCGTCAGCTGCCGGCACATCTGACGGCGCCGGTCCTAGCAACGCCCCGGCTGCGGCGCGCGCACCAGCCGTCCGCGCCACCCGCAGCCAGCGGCGGCAGTCGGGCCCAGGCAGCGATGTCGAGAGCGGGACCTCGGACGCCGACATCCATCAGACAGCCTCCTCTCATCTACTCAGCAGCGTCAGCAGCCACGCCAGCAGCCACGCGCCGCTCGCCAGCAGCGACGTCGGTGCTGGCGCGCTCAGCTCCGGCGCCACCGCGTCGTCGGCCCCGGCCAGCCAGGCAGCTGCCGGCGGCTCGCCCGCTGCGGGCCCCAGCGGCAACGCCCCGGGGATGGCTTCGGCACGCGACGCGGCTGCAGAGCACGCAGGCACCTCGCGGACGCCCGCCGCCGTGGACAGCTCCTGCGAGGTTGCGCCATCGGGTGCTGTCGGCTCCGGCTCCGCCAGCGGCTCCGCCGCCGGCTCGAGCAACGCCTCCGCCGCCGGCGACGCGGCCCCAGGCGCCGCGCGCCGCAAGGCGCTGCGCCCCGCCCGCCAGGCCGGCGTCCCGGTCGGCGCGGGCGTGCCATCTGCCGCCCTGACCCCGGCTGCTTCTGCGACCAACCGCGCAAGCGTGCCCTGGTTCAGGCTGCTGTTCTGCGGCAGTGCCAGCGCCAGCACGGAGGCCGTGGTGCACTGAGCTGCGCCGCCCATCTGCGGCTACTTAGGGGTGCGCGCGACGAGGCCACTTGAGCAAAGGGGCGTCTGGCTGACCGCCGCTGCATCAAACCATGAAAGCTCGAACTCAACCCGGCGGGGCATGGACGGAACGTATCCAGTGGTTTCCGTCTGGCCCCGCCACCAGTTTCTAGATGTGTTGTTCCGCTGTATGTTGTCGTTTAGAGCTGTCTCAACCGGGCGCTGTCTCAGTCAGGCGCTGTCTTGGTCGGCTTGCCGGCCACAATGCATGCCAGGGGGCGCCTCTTACGCCGGCGCTCCGGCATTGGCGCCTGCATTTGACGGGGCTGTGGCACTTCGGACGCTTCACTGTGGTGATGCTGCTTTGGCATGCCGCGCTGAGCCGATTGGATTGCGGGGGCGGGGGGCCTGTCTGTCTTGACGTACCTCACTGTGCCCATTTGCTGACGTGTGTAGCCGGCTGCTGCTGTGTGAAGTCGGCGGCCGCTGGCATGTTGGCTGCGGCCACCGCCACGCTGCGATCTGGCTAGCCGTCACTTGTGTGGGTTCTAGGGCATGGTCCGGGCGTGCGCGAAGCGACGATGGTGGGCGTTGGTGGCTACATAAGCTGCAACGTATGGTGCGATCGGGCTGCTGCGGGGGAACATCTGTATCTGCAGGGGCAAAGCAGCAGGGTGTGGACGGAGTAGGGCTCGTCCGCGCTCATAGCTCGTGGCGGCTCGCTTCATGCTGCCTGCCCCTACTGGGGCCGCATTGTGGCAGGGCACTGCGCTTTATCCGTACAGCAATGCTGGCATGGAATAAGGCCTGCGATTTGGTGCCGGCGCGGTCTTCAAGTTGCGATGTGCTTAGGTGCGGTTCGGCTGGTGTTGGTTGTTGTGCAGGGCAGGTCGGCGAGCTTTGTGTGGGATGGGGCATGCGCTTCATTGGCATGTTGCCGGGGCACCCCCTAGGGATAAGGCATCACCTTTGTTCACTCACTAGGGCTGCTCCATGTTGGGGCCCTGTTGCATTCTTAGCCTAGGGCACGCAGTGCGGAGCGGCTGCTGCCAAGCGCAATTGGACATGATGATGGGCGTGCGACGCGAACGATTGCGA
Organism: Chlamydomonas sphaeroides; assembly: GCA_001662425.1. Taxonomy (NCBI): domain Eukaryota; kingdom Viridiplantae; phylum Chlorophyta; class Chlorophyceae; order Chlamydomonadales; family Chlamydomonadaceae; genus Chlamydomonas; species Chlamydomonas sphaeroides. The sequence continues at coordinate 37,361 of BDDC01000784.1, read as the reverse complement.
TGCGCTTTGTTTGGCGGGTGTCCGTGTTTGTTTTGTAACTGTTGTAGTCCGTCCCGCAGAGGCCACGCTTCGACGCTCGCGCTCCCGCGGGCTGCCACCAGGGTGACTCGCAGAGCAGTGGTGGCATCATGACGCATGCCCACCGCAGCCTCGCATCAGCCACAGCCATGTGTCGCCCGCCTAGATACCCCACATCCCATTGCCTGCCAATGCGCATGCAGCCCTTGCCTGATCCAGTAGGCTCATGATGCCAACACACCCCATTCTTCTTGCCACGGCTCCTTCCAACAAGGCAGGCTCCATGCCGCACGCGTCTTCACCATGCCCTGCTGCGCCTCCTTGTGTCGCACGTTGCACGCCATTCGCCAGCCCCTTTGTCGCTCGGCACCGCTTCCTACGCCCCACCACACCCCACCGGTCCTGCGTCGCCGCGCCCTTCGCCGCACGGCCTCCGCGCGCCGGTTCCCCCCCCCCACCATGCCCACATCCTCGCACGTGCCTGTTCCTCCACCGCGCAGTGCTCCTTTGTCTTGTGCAGGAGGGTCGTGTGACCCATCCCTTTGGGAGTGTACGGATACGGTGGTCCCACCACCCGGCAAGTCACAGTCTCGCAACCTTCATCTCTTAAAACCCCCAGGGTGGCCGCGCCGCTACCGCGCCCCTCTCCGCCGCCTCGTGAACACAGACTCTGGCGTGGGCACGCCCACCAGCTTAGGCGGCGGCAGCAGCCAGGCCACCTTGTCGTACACGGCCAGCATGCGCGGGTCGACGGGCGGGTCGTACACGCCGCGCATCATGCCGCGCTTAGCCTTGCCGAACAGCACCGTCAGCTTGCGGTACAGCGCATTGCTGGGCAGCTTGGCCTTGAGCTTGTTCACGTCGCTGGCCTCGCGCGCCACCATCTTGCGCACCTCAGTGTCTGGCGGGAGGCGTGGAGGGCGACGGGGCGGGCGGGCCGGCACGATACGTTATGGAGAGTCGGATGGCGCGCGCGCGGGACGGGCTTACGGGCGAGCTGCACCGGTGCAGACGTGGTAGGTGGCGTGGGTGCAGGGCGGCGGCAAGGGTGTGGCGCGCGTGCGGGCGCCGGCATGCGACGAACGCCACGGCTGCCTCAGACGCACGCGCGCAGCTGCATGGCCTGCAAAGGCGCTGCGCCGTGGCTTGCCGTGCCGTGCTGTCCACCAGCCCTTCCCCCCACCCCTTCGTCGCGACTGTCCATCCCACCGCCCTCCCACTCCATCGCCAGCTGCGCTCACCCGTGTGCGGGTTGTGCACCAGCCAGGCGGAGGGGTGGATCCAGAAGCTGTAGCTGTAGTAATTGAGCGCCGCGATGAGGATGATCTTGTTCATGCCGTAGCCCCGGAAGTCTATGTCGTACCAGGGCATGATCTCGTTGCAGGTGATGAACCAGGGCTCGTAGAAGCGCTTGTACGTCACCTGCGACCAGACACGCACACATGGGGGAAAGGTGGCCCTGACACGGCGTGGGGCAGTCGTGTGTCGGCGCTCTAACACAAAGAGGGAGCATGTCAGTGGTGCGGTACACAGGTACACGGCTGGTAAGGAGGGCACACGCTGCCATGCCTACAGCCCGCAGCGTCCAAGGACTGCCGGCTGCAAGCCGCAAGCCGGTAGCGAGTCGGCCTCAGCTCCAGGCCGGGTCAACCCCCACCCCTTGTCACGCGCCGCACATCACAACCACCCACCTGGTAGGGCTCCGTGGCGTTGAACCACATGGCGTAGTTGGTGGGCGTGTGGCCGCGCGGGAAGACGCGCAGCTTGAACTGCATCGCATACTTGTTGCGGCCGTGGCCCAGCCGCAGCTGCTCCTTGGTCACTGCCACGGCATGGGACAAGGGATGATGGGTGCAGCGTGGGACACGATGTCAGCAGCGACAGGGATGCGGCTGCCACCAGTGTTGGGCCCTCCCGCGGCTTTGCTTTGCCGGTGCCCAAGGTGTAGTCCCTCGGCGGCGCCTGTGAGCTCAAATCATCCGCCCGAGCCCCGACCACAGCATCAGCTCCCACGTGAGCTCTCGCTCACTTCTGCTGATGTTGGTTGCCATGTCCTTGCCGAGGGCGCCGACCTTGGTCGGCTCGAACGCCGGCAGCACGGTAGCCCGCCGCTCCTCACACAGCGCCTCGTACCGAGCCACGCTGTGGCAGCCAAGTCGACAAAAAGGGTTGGGACCAGGGGCGAGAGCAGTTGCGTGCCTTACGCATGGCGAGAGCTCATCTGACAGGTGCCAACACAACCTGACCGCCGTGTACGGGTCCCAAGCCCTTTCTCGTGCAGGCGCCCGCCTAGCGCCCACCAGCTGGCCCGGGTGCCCCATCGCGCCCACCTGCCCGGCTGCTCCATCTCCACGCTCAGTGAGCGGCTCATGTACATATCCACGTCGATCATGGCCATCAGCCGTGTGCGCACCTGCGAGGCACAGGGCAGCGCGCACCTCAGCAATGGCCCGCCTGGCCCGCCTGGTGCGCGGACCGCTTTGTCACAGCATGCATGCAGTCAGCCCAGGGATGAGCGCCGCCGCGGCATCCCTCGCGGCTCAACTCGGCCTGCACCGCCAGGTGCCGGCCATGCATCTCAATTATGCCATCCTTGCAAGCGCTTGCTCCAGAGCACATAGCAATGCAAGCGCGCTCGGTGCCTGCGCGGCAGCGCAGCGGTCGGCTCACCTGCATCCTGGCGTAGTTGCGCATGTAGTTGACTGGGTACAGCAGCTTGGCCTGGTCGCTGTCGTACACCTCGGTGAACAGCATCACGTCCAGCTGGCAGATGGACGAATCCGCCTCCACCCTGGGGGGCGAGAAGGGTGCGGTGCAGCGTGTGGTGGGCACGCTTGCCCAAGCCCGCTAGCCGTGGGAAACAAAGCATGTGGCGCAGTCCTGGCTTCCACGCTGGGGTGGAGCTGGCGGTCAGAGGGCGGGCAGCGGCCAGAGGGCAGGCGGCAGCGGCAGCCGGTGGACAGGGTGAAAGGGTGATGTTGGGCGGGAGGCTGGGGTTGCGACCGAGGGCCGCTGCACGACACCGACGGCATGAATACTGCCGTGTACGCATAGATTGGTTCGCATCATTCCAGTAGCAAGAAAATGGGCTTGCCCGGTAGCCTCTGAGTGGCGGGGGCTGCCGGCCCAGGCTAGGGCGCTCAAACTGCGGCGCAACCTACTTGGCGTGGAGCTTCTCAACCTCTGCAATAGCGTCGTCCCGGATTTTGACGTTTGCGGAACTGAGGCTGTCTAGTCCGTCCACTCCGGCCCGGTCCGGCGGCTGCACGAGTGCCACAAACACGGCGGCCGAAAGCGGGCCCGTGTAGGACGAGCACATGTTGAAGAGCGTGGGCAGCCGGTTGAGTGTGAGCTGCGTAAAGACCGTGAAGGCGAAGCGAGGAGGCTTCGCGGACCAGATTATGCGCTCCAGCTTAGGACTGCAGCATGGGGCACAGGCGATGGTGACATGGGCCGTGGGCAGCGGCAGGGCTTGCGTGTTGAAGGCTGGTGGAGTGCCCCCCTTCGCCCCTGGCCCTCGTGTGGCTCAGTTACCCCCGTTAACCCCTTCCCGCGGAGCGGCAGCTGTCTCTTGCTAGGATGACTGCTCACTTGGAGAGCGTGTCGTTCAGGATGGCGCTGTCCCAGTTGGTGCGACTGAACTTGTAGTCCGCATTAATGGCTGCCATCAATTCGTTTGCTTGCTCATTCTTTGGGGCTAATGCATGCCCACGCAGCGCTAGGAACGGCATCAGAAGCGCTGCTGTCACGAGCGCATGCTGCAGCCGCAGCAGCGCCCGTTGCTGGCGCATGTCGACCGGATATGTATCAAGTAAATGACACTATCTAGATTGCAGTCATGTTCGCAAGTTGTCGGCACGCGAAGCTGCGGACAATCGACGGTGGCTTGGGCGACAGCTACGGCTCGGTTCACGCCAGGTGTTATCCGTGTTCAGAATTTAACGCTGTGGACGCTAGAGCGCTCGGGGCTGCTGCTGCAACTCGGCACGGAGAAGCAATACCGTACCCAGCTTTCCCCCACGCCCCCACCGGGTTCATCGGGTCTTGATCGCGTGAGCGCCGGGTACCGTGCTGCCTTCACGTACATGCGCTTTTTTGTTCACGCCAAACTGGCCCTGTTCTGGCGATCCCAGGTCTGCTCACGTGCACCACGCACTGCATTACACGTGTGCGGCGGCGGCCTGTTAGCTCTGTCCACCCGCCCGACAGAACATCCCGCGCGGCGACCGCTGATGCGGCTGCGGCGCTACGCCTCACCGCCATCCTGCGCCCCGCCCCCGTTGATGCTACCCGCCACCGCCCGAGCGCCGCTGCTGCTTCTCCTGCATCTGCTTCTTGAGGCGCGCGCGCTGCTTGGGGTTGGGCCGCCGCGCCGTCGGCACGGCGCCCTCCTGCTTGAGCCCCTCCACCGTCCGCGTGAGCACCACGTCCCAGCCGCCGCCGCCACCGCCACCGCCAGCGCCGGCATCGCTCTTGCCGCCGGCAGCCAGGCGGCTGCGGCAGATGCCTGACACCGGCTCCGTGTGCGGCCCCAGTCCAACGTACCAGATGCTACGCCGTACAGCCAAAGGCAGGGGTGGGGCAGAACACATCAGCGGCGGGGCCATTACTCGTACCCATCCGCTCAGCTAACTCTCAACCGCGCCGCTCCCGCGGGGCCTGCCGTGGCGTAGCCGGCTGGAACACCTTGCCTTCCCCAAGCGCCAGCGCCACCCCACCCCGCCAGCGCCCCCTTGCGATACCGCACCTGAAGAAGGGCGACTCGGCGTGCCCCGTGCCCTCGGGGTGGTCGTAGCTGTAGCGCACGCGCTGCGGGGAAACCCAGGGCAGAGAGGCGGCAGCGTAAAGGGCCGGCCCGACCCGCGGCCGGAAATGCTGCTGCCCTGCCCGTGCATGGCCTTCAGTGTGGTGTGCAAGCTGCCTCACCGGTGTGAGGAAGAACGGGCGCTGCGTGGGCGGCGTGCTGGTCGAGGCCAGCAGCTCCGCAAAGTAGGCCTGGGGGGCGGCAGGGGGACGCCAGCAGGCAGGCGATGGGTTCTGACGTGCAGGGGGACGCCAGCAGGCAGGTGATGGGGTCTGACGTGCAGGGGCGCCTGCCGCCACAGCTGCCCCGGTCCCCGCCCCGCCTCGTCCGCCGTGCCCGTCCTGCCCAGCTTGCCCCTGCTTCCTCATGAGGCATGACCCCTTCCTGCGTGTGTTGACTCCCCACGCGGATCCACCCGATGGGTGTTCGCACCTTTGTGGCCACGTAGTTGGGCATGAGCAGCGCCTGGCGGGGACAGAGGGGCGCCAGCAGGGGTGTGTGGCATGGGGGGTGATGGACACGGGTAGGCATGCAGTGGAGACACCAGGCGCGCGGGTTTGCCTAGGGTGTGGGTGCTGAGGGGCGCAAGCAGGCAGGGACGGAGGTAGCGGCCTGGTGGCAGGCAAGGGACAGTGAGGCCAACAGAAGCCAGCGAGGGGCTGGGCGCGGGCGTGGTCTTGGCGAGCTGCCTCGCAGGGCCGCCGACGGAGGCGCTTCGCGGTGCGCCACAGGCGCTCCCTGCGCTCCGGGGGCGTTCGGCTGGCTCACCCAGGGCTTGCCGGAGCGCAGGCAGAACTCCAAGATGCGCTCCTTGTGGTCGGCTGGGGTTAATGCGTTGGCCGAAGGGAAGGGAGGTAGAGGGGAGGCGCGTGGTGCGATGCAGCGTGAGCTGGCACGTGGAGGTGCGCCCTGGGGGACACGCATGCTGGCACCGCGTGCGTGCGGCAGCGGCCCGCTGCCTTCTGTCAGGCCGCTGGCAGCATCACACGCACAGGCGCTGCCGTACCCGAGTACGGCGGGTTGGTGATGAGGATGTCGTACTCTGGCAGGTCGCCGGACTTGACATCGGCGTAGAAATCGCGGTTCCTGATGAGGCAGTGCAGGTCGGGCCGTTGCAAGGAAATGCGCGGGTGAGGCCGAGCAGCACCGGAGCGGCGCCGAGACCGGCACACGCTGATGCTGGCCGCTGGTCGCTCGGCTGCGAGGCGTGCGAGGGCCACCACCACAGCACGCTCGCTACGCAGGCAGGCACTGTTGGCGGCTCGCAGCGGCGTCTCCATACAGGTCGGTGAACCCGCCCGCGGCTGTCCTGATGCCAAGACTCTGAGGTCCGACGGCCAGCATAGCAGTGCTTCGCGCGACCGGTAATAAGGTCAAGCCACATGGCGTTGCGGTGTGGTCGTCGCAGCTAGCGGCTGGCGCACGAGGACGCCCTCAGAGGCCCCTGGCCATGGCCCCTGGTCACGGCTTTCATTCAGGCCCTAGATCGGCAGACAATACCTCCATACCATACCTGTGGATGAAGTTGTTGAGCCCCAGCGCCTCGTAGTGGCGTCGGATGCCGCCCTTGCAGAAAAAGGGGTCGAAGATGGCCAGCTTCGAGGGGGACTTGGCCAGCCGCCTGGGAGGGCAGGGCGCGGGGTCAAGGGCACACACAATTGGACAAGGACATGATGTCATGAAAACACATGGCCCGAGGGCATAAACGGACAAGAGACTGTAGGACCATGGGCGTTGAGTGACGGCAGCAGTATTGCGCGCAAGGCGCGGGCGCCCAGCCCTGCCGAAGCCGCACGCGGCAGGCAGGCGGGACGGCTGCGGCGCAGCAGCGAGCGGACCACGGCGGCGCTGGGCTCGTCCCCTCCCAAGAAGTGCGCCTCTCTGTACTGCGCTCCCCTTCCTCACTTGCACAGCGCCGCCAGCACGGGCTGCATGTCCTGCACCGCGCGCAGCGATGTCTCGAAGTGGTCTGCAGAGTGCGGCACAGGAGGGCGGGCTTTGTTGAGGGCACACACCGGTTGCTGGGCGCCACTTTGTTGGCACGGCGAGCTGAAGCAGCACACGTGACTTTGTGTTGGTAGATGTTCTGAGCGCTTGGCACAAGCGCCAACGCGCCACGCCACGACACCTCACCGTTGTAGTCGACCTCAAAGGGCCAAAATTCCTTGCCCACCCGCCGCTTCTTGGACGGCGGCTGCGACCCGTGCGGCTGGCCGCCGTCCTCCTCCTGCTGCTGCCCTGGCTCCGGCTGATGCGGCGCCTGCGCCTGCGGCTGCCGCTGCTTCTTGCCTTGCACGGGCGATAGCGGCTGCTGCTTCTGGCTGTAGGCTTTCCCCGCCTTGCCCTCTGACCTCGGGCCCTCTCCGGCCTGGCCCTCGCCGCTGGAGGCTGGCCCGGCCCGGTCCTGGCGGTCGCGCTTGGTGGAGCGCGGCTGCTGCTGCGGCTGCTTGCGGCTGCCCGTGGCACCAAGGACTTCATCTAGGTCCTCGTCGGAATCGTCGTCATCTCCACCGCGGTCGGGCCCTGCGGCGTACCGCTTGCTGTGCGGCTGCTTGTGCTTCTTGCCAGGCTGTCCGCCGCCGCCGGCTACAGCGGGCGCCTTGCTGGGCTTTGCGCCCGCGGCGCCAGCGGGGGCCGTGACATGTGGCGGCTTGAGCTGTGCGGTAGCCGGTGGGCTGCGTGGCTGCGGCTTGCGCTCCTGGCCCTAATGTGCAACGGAGGCGGGCGGGCGAGGGCGTGGAACGATGGTTGGATGACTCAACCCCGTCCCAACGCTGCCCCGGCTCTCGGTACCGCCCAACGCCAGCGGGAGCTTGTCCACAACCTAGGCGCTGGCTGCAGCAATCCCGCTGCCCAACGCCATCGCAGAAGCCCTTCCCCCGTCTCCAAAAACCGGTGCCCCCACGTTGGCGTGTGCGTCGGGTTATGCCAATCGCCGCCCGCGTGTGCCGCACCTTTGCTTGCTTCTTGTGGCCAGGCTTCAGCTGTGGCTTCGCTGGCGATAGAGCTCCGCCGTCGGCCGCCTTCCGCTTCTTGCCGCGCCGGTCATCGGCGGCATGCGCCTTCTGCACGTTGAGCTGCTTGCCAACTGCCTTCTTCCTTTCTGCTGATAGTGTCGGTGTCCCCTTGGCTCGCTTAGTAAAGAGCGACGTGAAGTCCGGCACAGGCAAGTCGCCGTCGTAGTCTAGCATTATGTTTACAGAGCGCAGCGTTCCATGAGCTCTTCACTGCAGAACTTAGCACTGCAGAACTTAGCAACTATGAAGAACTATAAAAATGGAACTTAATTCTTGCTGCCGCGCGCTCGGTCGCTTTCCCACGCTCGCCCTCCGCCGCTCACATGCACGTACCCCGACACCTGGTACTACCCGCTAAAGCCATGCCGGACACAAGCCTCGACGCCAATCCCCAGAGCTTCAGGAAAACCTACATGCGGACGCGCACAGCCACTCAACATCCTCACGATGCACCCCCCAAACGATGCGCCCACGGCCCACCGCGCCAACATCACTGTTGACGTGGCCGTTGTTGCAGAGCTGCCGTGAAGGACCGCTCCAACTGGTCTCACTCATCCGCCGCCATCGTCCGCCAAGCCGTTCGCCAAGCCGGGGTGTCCCGTCGCCGCCGCTGCTGATCCCTGCTGCTGGAGCTGCTGCAGCAGCGCCTCACTTGGCCCTGCGCTTCCGGACCCCGACCCCGCCCCCGCGCCGACACCCGCCCCCGCGCCCACGCCCCTCAGCAACCCCAGCTGCTGCAGTGCCGCCAGCTGCTGCAGCAGCCCAAGCTGTTGCTGCAGCGCCTGCGCTCCGGGCTGAGGCATGGGGGCTGCGGCGGCCGCGGGCCGGGCCGCGAAGAGCCCGGGTGCTAGCCCCGCCAGCAGCGCCGCCAGAGGGCTGGCCGGCGCCGCCGCGGCCGGCGGTGGCGGCGGCGTGGGCGACTCTGCGGCTGATGCGGGCTTGGACCGGTAGCCGGTGCCACTACCGGTGCCGCCGCCGCCGGCACCGCCACCGCCGCGCCCTCGTCCCCTGCCGCCGCCGCGAGCGCCGCCGCGGCCGCCTCTCCGGCCCTTGGCGCGCCGGCAGCGCGTCTCGTCCTCCCCCTGCCCCTCCTTGTAGTCCGAATCCTCGTGGTCATCCATATATCCCGGACCGTCCTCGTCATCATCCGCGTAATCAATACCGGCGGCTCCGGCTCCGGTGCCGGCGCCGCCTGGGTAGCGCGGCTGCGGCTGCCCCGGCGTCAGCGAGCCGCGGCCGCTGCGCGCGGCTGCGCCGGCAGGCTGCGTCGCGGCGCAGGGGGCCGGGCGATGCTGCAGCGGCAGCAGGTCGCCGTCGAGCTCTGCCTTGACCAGGAGGGCCGTGGCGTCAGCGCTCAGGCCCGGCCCCGGCCCTGCGCGCGCCGCGCCACATTCCGCCTCCGTTGGGCTGCGGGCGCAGAGCGGCTCCACCTTGAGCCTCGGCTCCGCCTTGGCGCCCGGTCCCGCAGTCCACTCGGCAGCGAGCTGCCCCGACGAGGACCCCGTCTCCACCGCCGCCGCAAGCGACGCCAGCGTTTGCGGCTCTGGCGACGCGGGCGCCGACGCGGGCGCCGAGCCGCGCGCCCGGGCCGCCAAAGCCTGCGCCGCGAGCTGCGCCACCGCCAAGGCCGCGTCCGCGGACGACGGGCCCGGTGCCGCCTGGGCCTGCGCGGCGGCGGCCTGCGCCGCAACCACCTGCGCCGCCAGCAGCCGCGCCGGGTCCTGGGGCGCTTGCTTGGGCTTCTGCTGGCCCTGCCCTTGCCCCTTGAACAGCGGCGGTCCCACAGGGAGCGGCAACGCCGCCGCACTCTGCAGGTCGTGCAGCTGCCGCAGCTCGTGAGGCGCTAGGCCCAGGCCCAGGCCTAGTCCCAGGCCTAGACCCACGCCCAGCGACAGGCCCGGCTGCTGCTGCGGTTGCTTCGCGGACCCCCCGTTCGCGGCGCGTCCGTTTGCGTGCGGCGGCAGCTGCGGCGCGCCCGCGTCGTTTGCGTGCGGGGGCTCGCGGTGGCTGAGGGCCTGCTCGGCGGCCTCGGCAGCGACCGCCTGCTTGAGGCGCGCTGCGAGCGCGGGGAAGGCCACGTCGCTGGTCTCGCGGCAGTCCAGCAGCTGCAGCTCGTTGGGGTTGGACAGCGCCGACGTGAGGTTGAAGTAGGGCTCGTCGCTGGGGTTGATGAGCACCTTGCACCAGTCGGGGGGAAGGAGGGAGGGGCCGGTGCGAGGCAAGACCTCAGCATGCCAGCCCGCGGGCCCAGAACACACGACTGCTGGGTGCGGCTGGGTGCGGTGGAGCGCCAGCACGCTTCAAGCGCGGCCTGCACGGAGGAGCAGCGGAGGCGCCGCCCGCAGCAAGATCCGCGGTGCCCCGCGGCGCGCCCCGGCTCCCACCTGCGGCACGGCGCCGAGCCGCCCCAGGGTGCCCAGCATGTGGCGCACGCGCCGAAAGTACTCGACGGACGCCGACTGCTGGAAGCTGATGCCGGCCCACACCACCATGTCGCACACCTGGGTGGCGGAAATACGGGGGGGGGAGGGCAGGTGGAGGCTGGCGCGAGGGCATGGCACTCCGGGCTCGGCTGCGGCGCGCCTCCGCAGACGCGGCGTAGAAGGGAGAGCGGTGCAGCAGCGCGCTGCGGCGCCAGCCGGGCGCTCGCCGTGCTGCGCCCCGCACTGTGCCGCCGCACCTTGAGGTCGTCCTCGATCACGTCAAACACGTGCTCCGGCGTGATGCAGTCTCCCTCGCCGTCGTCGTACAGCATCACCTGCCGGGCAGCGGCAGCAGGGCAACGCTAATGGAACGAGCTCCGCCAGCCGGGCGTCGAAGGTGGGGCCGCGTGAACGCCAACGGCGTGACGGCCGGGCAGTGCTCCCTAGGGCCCATCTCAGCCTTTCCCTTCTGGTGTCTCCAGCCGAACGAATGCCCAACACGTGAAAGCTCCTCCTCCTCCAGCAATCCTGGTGCGCCGCCTGTTTCCCGGCCTAAGATAACCCGTCATGCCCGGCTGCCCTGCCCAGCCCAAGTCAAGCACCATTCCCTGGATAGCCAGCTGGCCGCAGTCTTAAACGTCGGCCCCTCTCGCGCAGACCCGAGAGCGGCCGAGCCGACGCGACCTCTCCCGGCATTTCTGGCCTGGACCTGGGGAAGGTGCCACTCCCTACTCAATCCACTCTGACTTGGGCCTTCCGCCGTGCCCTTTTTCCCCCCTGCCATCCCTGTTGCCCTCTCCCCCCACCCACCCCCCCGCACACACATGCCCACCCACCCTGAACCGCAGCTGGTCCTGTTGGCAGGCGGCGCAGGGCACGGGCCGCTCCGCCCGCATGAGGGCGATGTTGTCCCGGCCCAGCGGCTCCACCGCGTGGCAGGAGGGGCACACCAGCTGCCTGAGGGCGCGGAGCCGGCGCAGGACCGCGGCGCGGAGCATGCACGGTATGGTAAGCGGGCAGGTCGGCCCTCGGGGCCAAGGGCCATGTAGCTGAGGGGGCGGGCAGGTACGCCGCACAAAGGTGGGGTACAGGGCCTGCGTCGGGCTGCGCCGCCGCTCGTGCGCCACCTGATGTTGCCGTGCATCTCCACCGTGCAGCCGTCCGGGTTGCGCTCGTGGTGCCACGTGTCCATGCCAACCACCTGGACACGCAGCGGCGGGGCGTGTCGGGGCAGGGCTAGGGTCAGGGCAGCAGAGACGACATGTCACACGCAGGTAGGGGAGCATGAGTCGCGCGGGCCGGTCGTCGTTCAGCTGCAGCGAGGCCATGGAGCGGGAATCCCGCCGGCCGCGTGAAGCGGCGGCTCAGTGCCACCGCTGCATCGGCCTCCAGCAGCCGACCCACATGGAAGCGGAGCGGCACAGGCAAGTGCGCGCTGCGCTGCGCTGGGGCTAGGGGCTGCTGGCGCCTTTAGGCCCGGCTTGCAGCGGTCTGTCATAACCCAGCGCCTTCACACGTGCACCAGCCGACCCACATGGGCTCAGCACAGTGCACTAGCGCCATGAGCACGCTGCAGCGAGCACACCCCTCACTCTACGCCCATCATGCGGTTGTAGGCCAACACCCTGCCCGCTCATGCGCTCCAGCGCCCGCGCTGCCAGGCCAAGCCGAGCCCAGGGCTCTTGCGCTTGGGACACGCGTTGAAGAGCCGCTGACGCATGCAGTGAGACTGGAGTCTTGCGACCCACCTCCGCGAGGCCGTCAATGTTGAGTGTGTAGTGCCGCTGCAGCGCCCCCAGCTGCTTGATGTCCGCGATGGCGTGGTGGCCCGTGGCGGCGCGGCTGGCCTGCGCCTCCGTGTAGATCTGCGCGAAGAAAGACTGGGGAGGGAGGGGCGCAAGGTCCGCTGAGGAGTACCGAGTCCGGCGAGGGGTGCGCGGGTATGAGAGGGATTGCAACGGCAGGCAATGCGCGGGTCAGGAACGGGGATGTGCGATGGGAACGCCCGAGTGCGCTGAGGGCCACGGAGTTGGCAGCATGCGGGCTGCAGAAGGAGCGGCATGGTCGGGGCACAATGTGGATCGTGTGGGTGGCGCCGAGCGGCGGCTGTGCCTCCCGCCCGTATGGCCAATCCCTCGACGGACCTGCACCTCGGCGCGCCGCTGGCGGTAGAAGGAGTAGGTGAACAGCTTGATGCCATCCGACACCTTAAACCTCTTGCGAGCTCGCTCATATAAGCCGTTGGTCGTGCTGAACATCGACATGCCTGCGGTGCAGCGCGGGCGGGCTGCGCGGTGACGACGGGCGGCGGCCAAGGCCCGGTGCAGGGTGGCTTGCACGCAGCTACTGCTGCGCCGACCCACCCGACGTGGCTGAGATGCCGCTCCCGGTGAAGAGGACGATGCGTCGACATCTTTCCGCAACACTAAGGACCGTGTCAAGGTCTACGGCCCTGCAGGGGCGGGGCCAAGACACATGGCGCGTGGGGCAGGGAGTCCCAAGGTCTCGGCCGACGCAGCGGGGACCTTGGGCCTAATCGTGCACGTCGGTCGCTATCGGCGTGCGTAGGGGCTGCCATAGCGCCGCAGCGCAGCGCAGGAGCCTGCTCACTCTGTGCCAATCCGGCGTTGCCGCTCGCGCTTGCGCAGCTCCATACGCCTCACGAAGCCACTGCGCTAGTGCATTGCTGCGTATGGCGATGTGTCTTTGCTGCTTTCAAGTCGGGCCCAAACCCAAGCTGACAACCCGATACGCAGTTAACTTGGCGCTGCACGCGCTGTTGACTGAGCTCGTTGTTAGGCTAGAAGCACGAACCGCCGGGGCCTCGTGCACAGCGGTGTGGGCTGCGCCGCGTCGCGCGTGAAGGAAAGGGCGGGAATCAAAGGGCATACAATGGAGCGTATGAGGTTGCGTATAGAGCTCAAAGCTATCGTGGAGAGGGTGTTTGGAGCCGTGCAAAGCGTAGGGCGCGCGCGATTGCCGTCGGTGCGGACCGCTTGGCTTGCATGCAACTACCAATGATATAAGATCAGAGCTGGCCGCTTACATGCTGCCGCTAACGGGGTCTGGGGCACGTGGACAGGCGTGGACCCAGGGGTCTGCCCACGGGTCTGCCTGGTCCTGCGTGCCTGCGCTCGCCATCCGCATGCCCTCCTGCGCAGGCTCGGGTCACGCTTGTAAAGCCTGAAGGACTCGAACACATTCAGCACAACGCTGACCGTCCCAGGCACCTGGCGCTGTCTGGCTCCGTTGTGGTAGACCCCTGCGCTCAGGGACCCCTGCCTGCGCTACCCTGCCCCTAGCGTGCCTTCCATACCCTTCATGCGGCACAGTCCTGAACAGCATCTATCAACAGCAGCATGCCGGCCCGAGCCTCCGTGTCGCGGCGGGCGCTGCCATCGCTGCTCAATTTGTGCAGCAGTGTGGGGCCGGCCGGCAGCCATAGAGGATGGACTGGGTGGGGTTACGCCTCTTTCCCCAATTCGATCAGGGCCACCTTGGCAGCTGACGTTGTCGTCGCAGTTCCCCCACTGTGCCATCGGGTAGGTAAGGCAGGGCCAGGAACGGCCGTGGGGCAGGTACGGGCAGGCAACGTGGGGCGCTTTGGGGTGTATGGGTGCCACGCTTGGTACGATGCTGTGCATTGCACGCGCCCCAAGACCAGTCAGAAAGTCAGAAAGGTAGGAGCGACGGTGCGGGCCCGACCACACTAACGTACGGCGGCAAGCTGGAGAGTTTCGTTTTCTCTGCCGCGTGCGACGGATGCATACCCGTGAACTGATATATTTAGGTATAGGTTGTGAACCGTATGAATACCTGACAGCACGGACCGAGCATCAGTATTAAGGCGTGCAACGCCGCGTAGCGGCCCTTGCTGGACTGCAGCCTGGAAGTATCCTAGGGGCTAGCTATGGGCTGCGGCTCCTCGATACAGGCTGCTCCGGTGAGGCAATCGCGTGCGGGCGCAAATGCCTTATAACAGTCGCAGAGTCGCCATCGTGACGCTCCAAGCATTTCATGATCATCATCATCTGTGCAGGCGGCCGCAAGGCCGGAGAAGGAGGGAGCTTTGCAGAAGGCTGGCTCGGCTCGCGGCACGGCTGGCTCCAAGGAGCCGTCGACAAGCAACACGCCTCGCAAGCCAGGTTCACCGCAGCAGCCACAGCCTCAGACCAGCCTGAAGAAGGTCGAGTCTCTGCAGAAGCAGGCCCTTACTACATCGCCATCGGGGCACAAGGCCTCCTTCGCGGCTGATGACAAGTCTGTTAGGTGAACCATGTGATCTTGGAAGGCGCTGTCGCAGTCCCGAAAGCACCTGGTCGCGCCCTTGGGTTGTGCCGCCATGTCTGTGGGGGTGACGGGGGCGTGCCAGCGCCCCGCCCACGGCTGGGCCTCAATCGTGCCGCCTCGCCAGCCCAGCTATATAATGCCAAACATTTTGTATCCCTTGGAGTGTATGAATCTGGCTGCCTGGCGTTACCACAGGCAATCGGCGTATGGCCTGCAGAAGACGTCGTCGTTGCATCCAGCGCATACATCCGTGGAGGAGCAGACCATCAACGGTGGGTTTACTGGGAAGACATGCGGCGGCTGTGCTTTAAACCTTGCCGCTGCAGACACGGACGGGGTCGTCGCCGGTATGTGGCCGGCGCGGCACGCCATGGCTGGCAACATCCATGCCGCCACCGCCGCCGGCGTTGACAGCGGATCTCAGCAGAAGCGCCCCACGGAACACGTCCCATACTTCCCACAGCTGTCAAGGCCAAGCTACAGCGGGAGTGGGCACCTGAGTACGACCCGGAGGAGATCCGGCCGCCTCAGGAGACGCCTGACGTGCACTCGGAGCGTGCTACCAACGTGACGCTCAGCATGATCCTCAAAGACCAGGTGAATCATGCTGGCCTCGTCGCTTTGCTGTGTGCTTGGCTCTCTGGGGTTCCTTTTTCCCGCATGATGAGCGGTCCGGCACGGCTCACCATCGACGCTGCCTTACCTGGCGTCGTACACGCAGGAGGAGCTGGCACGCAAGACCAAGATCATCTGCACGGTGAGCACCCAATCCAGGCGCCAGCTGTGCTGGTGGCGAGCTCTTGCATGTGATGTGGCTTGCCAGGCTGGGCAGCCGTGTGAACCTGCACCCCCGCCCCGGCCCTGCTTGCTGGCGCTCAGGCCGGCCCCGCCTGCTGGAGCGAGGAGGGCCTGGGCAAGCTGCTTGACGCGGGCTGCAACGTGCTCCGCTTTAACTTCAGCCACGGCGACCACCCGGGGCACTTCAAGGTCCTGGAGACCTTCCGCAAGGTGCGGCAGGGGAAGGCGTGTCCGCGCGCGCGTGCTACATGCCTCCTTGCCTGTCTGTAGATCACGCCGTCCAGTGGCGCTCTGGCACGCAACGCAACATAAGCATGCTACCTTTCGTCTCTGCCTCTTCGCAGGTGTGCGCGGAGAAGGGCAGCCACGCGGCGTGCCTGCTGGACACCAAGGGCCCCGAGATCCGCACCGCCATGCTCAAGGGCGGCAAGGACATCTCCCTGACCGCGGGGCAGAGCATCTTCGTGGAGGCAGTGGGGGCAGAGTACACGTCGTGGGAGGGCTTCAAAGATGACGCCACGGGCGAGACGCGCATCGGCCTGTCATACGACAAGCTGTGCGCGTCCGTCAAGCCCGGCAGCAAGATCCTTCTGGCCGACGGCAGCATCAGCATCCGGGTCGACGAGGTTGTGTCGGCGCGCACCCTGCGCGGCACTGTGCTGAACAGCAAGACGCTGGGCCAGCGCAAGAACTGCAACCTGCCGGGCGTCAAAGTTGACATCCCCGTGCTTACGGAGAAGGACATCGACGACTTGCAGAACTTCGCGGCCAAGCACGGTATGGACTTCGTTGCCGCCAGCTTCGTGCAGAGCGCCGCGGACGTGCAGTTCATCCGGCGGACGCTGGACGCCGTGCCCAACGGCAAGAACGTGAGCACGGGCCGCGCGCTGAGTTGGGATGCAGCAGGTGGAGCCTTTCGTCCGGTTGGCAGTACATCAGAATGCATTCAAACATAACGATGTCGGTACGGCGCCCGCAGACCGCCTGAATCGTGTCTGATTGCTGTCCGCACAGGTCAAAATCATCTCGAAGATTGAGAACCTGGAGGGGCTCAACAACTACGACGAGATCCTGCGCGAGGGCGACGGCATCATGGTTGCCCGCGGCGACCTGGGCATGGAGATCCCCTCGGAGAAGGTGCGGCAGGGCGGGCTAGGCTGCGCATGCCCCAGCGTCACGGTCCTTGCCCACAGAGCTCAGCCCAGCCCTGTAACCAAACTTGCCCGCCGATTTGTTTCCGTCTCCCAACGCACAGGTGCCGGTAGCGCAGAAGATGATGATCACCAAGGCCAACATCGCCGGCAAGTTCGTCATTTGCGCGACCCAGATGCTCGAGTCCATGATTGAGAGCCCGCGGCCCACGCGCGCGGAGATGACGGACGTGGCCAACGCCGTGTACGATGGAGTGGACTGCGTCATGCTCAGCGGTGAGAGCTTTGGTTCACAAGCAACTTACCACAGCGCGTCGCCGTCGCAATGCACCACGGCATGGCACCGCACGAGAACCCCCGGCACCGTCGGGGGACGACGGGGAAGCACGTAATTTTCCAATGCCCCAGCGCCGCAGCAGCGAAAAGCCCGCCCGCACGCACGCCGCTGCACGCATGCGCGCATGTCGTCTCCCAGCAGCTGCCATGCTGGGCCCCCCTCTCCGATTGGGACGGAAAACCGAGTGCGTTTGGGCCCGCGAAGATGCGGGAGCTGGGGATGTTTCCTGCACCGGGACCTTCGTCACTGCTTTCGCAACCTCTACCCATGTTATACCCGTCTCCGCCGTCCGACTCGCATGCGCCGCACGCACCTCACGTGCTCACACTGTTTCCCTGCTGCAGGCGAGAGCGCTAACGGCATGTTCCCTGACACGGCGGTGCGCACCATGGCCGCCATCGTGGCCAACGCCGAGGTGGGCGTCGACTACTACAGCCAGTACAGCTTTATCAGGTGAGGACCCAGGACCGACGGCCCTATGCAGAGGTCTGGCTAGACGGTTGGGTTGCAGACTTGGCTAGCGGGTCCGATGACGCGGGTCCGACTGCGCGTGCGCGGCAGGAGCGCTGGATTTGGTAGGGCTCCCGGGACGCTCGGCTGGGACCCAGATTGAGCAGGGCGGCGGCACGTGGGCGTGCAGCCACATGTAGGAGGCCAGCTCGTACGTCGTTGCCTGCCGGGGCTAGGCTCGTCGCGATCGACGGAGCCCCGCTACGCCGTGTTGCGGCCGGCAGGTACTGGGCGACCAAGGGCAACGAGCTGGCCATGGAGCCGGACGAGTGCATGCTGTCGTCGGCTGCCTCCATGGCCGTGGGCTTCACCGAGGACACGACGCCCGAGGTGCGCCGCCGGCCTGGCCCACTGCGCACGCCTAGCCCCAACCCAGCAGGCCACCCGTCTGTGCAACCAGCACTGCGCCGGCGCAGACTTGGACACCACACGGCAGCCGATCTCACAAGCCGCGCTGGCTGAAGGCTCTCCCTGCGCGCCGCACCGCTATCTGCTGTCCTGCGCGCCACGCGGCGTCGCTCCAGGCGTTCCAGCGGGCGTCGCTCGCCCTGAGTGGCGATTGTGCGAATATGCCCCTGTTGTCTGCTGCCCACAAGGCGGCACACTCTCTTGCCAATATCTTTACACTTTGGCCGATGCTATGCCCCAGGCTTTCCGGCGCGTGGCGCGGAACAACACCGTCACGTTCGTGGTGGTGCTCACCGCCAGCGGCCGCGCCGCCAACTTGATCTCAAAGTACCGCCCGCCCTGCCTGGTGGTGGTCGCCAGCACAGACCGCCAGGTGCGCCAGAGGGCGCCCCGCTGGGCATGTAGGCCGACGCTGCGCTGCCATGACTGCGGCATGGTGGCTGCGTCTGGGCTTATGTAGCGAATGGGGTGTGGGAGCCAGTGGTCATGCAGGCGAGGAAGGAAGGGGCGCGCGTTGCAGCCAGGTGGCATTAAAGTGCTGCGTGCCCTGCGTTTGGCACGCGCGCTGCGTGCGGTGCAGGTGCTGCGGCAGGCGGGCGTGACGTTCGGGCAGGTGCCGCTGGCGCTCGAGTCGCTGGAGGTTGAGTCGCAGGAGCTGGCGGAGCTGGCCGTGGCGAAGGTAAGCGCCACTCAAGACACGCGCCAGCTACCGCCTGACCGCGGGCGCAGCAGCGGGCCGCGCCCACGCGCCACACCCAGCGGCTCCGCGACCCCTGAGGCGCCCTGCCGCAAGCCACCTTGCGCAAACACGAATCCGGGCGCTGACTATTTCAATGTCGCGCCCCTCGCCCACAGATCCGCAGCATGGGCCTCATGAACGCGCACAGCAACGACTGCCGCGCCATTGTCGCGCGCGGCCGCACCTCGGGTAGCGCCGACAGCGAGGCCATGCTCACGGTCGTCAAGACGGGCGGCGGCGGCCTCAAGCGCCGCGGCTGGAGCACCGGCAACACGCTGTACTCGCCCTCGGGCGTGCCCATCCAGCGGCCGGGCACGCGCAGCCTGCGCAGCACGCGCACCAACCTGCCGCTCATCACGGCGCCCGTCAAGCAGGTGGGACCTCCCGCCCTGCGTGCACATGCCCTTTCTCCTTGCACGGGGGAGCTCCGTCAGTGCCAGGCTGCGCACCTTGTAGCTGCCGTGCGCATGCACGCTGAGTTGCAATGCTGCCCCGGGGCGTGTGCGTGGTGTCGCAGGGCCGCGCGACCAAGGTGGTGTGCACCATGGGCCCCGCCTGCTGGAGCGAGGAGACCATGGGCAAGCTGCTGGATGCGGGCATGGACATCATCCGCCTCAACTTCAGCCACGGCGACCACGAGGGCCACTTCAAGGTCCTGGAGGCCTTCCGCAAGGTACGTGGCTGCAGGGCTGGCAGAGGTTGGAAATGGTGGTGGCAGCCAGGCACGCGCCGCCCGAGTGCTTACGCGAGCAGCGCTGCGCGGTCGGCCCGACGCTCCCGGGTTGGCATGCTGCCTGCGCTGTCCCGCAGGTTTGCAAGGACAAGCAGGACGCGCTCGCGGCCAAGGGCGTGAAGGTGCTGCCCCACTGGGCGTGCCTGCTGGACACCAAGGGCCCCGAGATCCGCACCGCCATGCTGCGGGGCGGCAAGGACATTGAGCTGGTGGCGGGCCAGACCATCTTCATCGAGGCGGTCGGCGCCGCGTACACGACGTGGGAGGGCTTCAAGGACGAGACCACGGGCGAGACGCGCATTGGTCTGTCGTACGACAAGCTGTGCACCAGCGTGCAGCAGGGCAACAAGATCCTGCTGGCCGACGGCAGCCTGAGCATTGTGGTGGAGGAGGTGTGCAGCGCGACAGTGCTGCGCGGCACTGTGCTGAACAGCAAGACGCTGGGCCAGCGCAAGAACGGCAACCTGCCGGGCGTCAAGGTTGACATCCCCGTGCTTACGGAGAAGGACATCGACGACCTGCAGAACTTCGCGGCCAAGCACCAGATGGACTATGTGGCGGCAAGCTTCGTTCAGAGCGCTGCGGACGTGCAGTTCATCCGGCGCGTCCTGGATGAGGCGGGCGGCCACCGCGTCAAGATCATCTCCAAGATCGAGAATGCGGAGGGCCTGGTCAACTACGACGAGATCCTGCGCGAGAGCGATGGCATCATGGTTGCCCGCGGCGACCTGGGCATGGAGATCCCCTCGGAGAAGGTGCGGCCGGGCGGGCCAAGGAGCTGCTGGGGCACCACGGAGGGATGGTCAGCTGCATCGGCACATGTGCACGACGCAGCAGGCCGACCTTGATGTGGCGGACAAGAGGCGTGCCGTTGCCACTGTGTTCCGGCGTCGACAAACCCCCGTCTGGGCCGCCTGCACGCCGTGTCGGCAGGTGCCCCTGGCGCAGAAGATGATGATCACCAAGGCCAACATCGCCGGCAAGTTCGTCATCACGGCCACCCAGATGCTGGAGAGCATGATCAAGAGCCCGCGGCCCACGCGTGCCGAGATGACGGACGTGGCCAACGCCGTGCTCGACGGCACGGACTGCGTCATGCTCAGCGGTGAGCCCAAGCCCATTGGGACTGCGTCATGCTGTTGGGCTCACGCTGCATGATGCAGACTGGTAGACTGGTAGCTAAATGCCACCAACGATGGCGCTGTACGCCGGAGCGGTAGAGCAGCTCCCGCATGCTCGTCGTCTTTCTTCCACATACATACATACTGCCAACTGCCTTGTTGATTCGGGTGACCCGTTCTTCAGGCGAGACCGCCAACGGTTCCTTCCCCGAGGCCGCGGTGGCCACTATGGCCGCCATCTGCGTTAACGCGGAGCACATGGTCGAGGTGAGCCGGGCCCTCGCCACACCTTGGCTGGGATGCAGCGGCCGCTGTGACCGCCACGGCCTCACCATGCTCCAGCCCTTGACCATGGTTCGTGTGCTCACCGCTGCCCTTCATCCCGATTGCTCGCTCTTGCACCTGCAGGTCAACAAGCGTTTCAACTTCCTGCGCAACCACACGCCCAAGCCCATGACGGGCGCCGAGGCCGTGGCCAGCGGTGCGGTGATGACGGCCATCGACACGGACGCGCGGCTTATAGTGTGCATCACCACCAGCGGCCGCGCGCCCGCGCTCGTGTCCAAGTACCGGCCTCCCGTGCCCGTCATCGTGCTCACACCCGATGCGCAGCTCGTGCGGCACTGCAGGTGCGCGCAGCAGGCTTGCTGGGCTATGGGCTGTGGGGTCTCGTAACTTGCGTGCCAGCCACCAGCCACGGGCCAGGGCTGCGTCGCCATGGCGCCGTGCGCTCCGCTCCGCTCCAAGAGTCGTTTCGTTGCGGCAAGGGCCCCTCCGCCGCGCAACTCCGTCTCGTCCGCCGTGCAACGACCGCCCCTGGCCCTTGGACCCGGCGAGCAGGTCGGTGTTCGGGCAGGTGGGCGTGCTGGTGCCCGACGTGGAGAGCCCCGACGTGGACGAGCTGGTGGAGGTGGCGGTGGAGGCGGCCCGCGCGCTGGGCCTGGCCACCGTGGCCGAGGGCGACCAGGTGGTGGTGCTGCAGCGCCGCAGGGCCACCAAGTCGACGCAGGTGGGGAGCGAGGCCAGGGGCCACAGGAGCACGGGCCAGGGGCCACAGAAGCACGGGCCAGGGGACGCCGCGTGGCGCATCACTGCTGTGTGGGGCAACGTGCGTGTGGGGTCGGTCGAAGCCGCGGTGTGTGGAAAGTAAGCTCCTGATTTGCCGGTGCCCTTGCGTGCCCCGCTCAGATCTACGACGATCAGCGGCTGGTGGCTCGCACCATGCTGTACGGCAAGGCCTCGGCCGAGGCTGTGGTGGTAAGCACCGCCTACAAGGGCGACAAGATCATCTTCCACAGGTGAGCAGGGTTTCTGGACCTGGCGGCCCTCGGGGCAGTGGCGAGGCGGTACGGAGGTTGCCGGTTAGGGTCAAGTGCCAGCTGTAGGAGGTTGAGGACGGGCGCCTGAGTGCAAGGCTGAGCACGTCTTTGGCCTGGCCTGCATGTGCTTCGGTCCACCCGCTAGGTCGACCAAGATCGGCCTGGACACCATTCTGGACCAGGAGAAGTGGAAGTTCATTGTGCGCAAGACCAAGATCATCTGCACGGTGAGCACCCTATCT
>BDDC01000784.1:0-14918 GCA_001662425.1 Chlamydomonas sphaeroides | reverse complement strand
GGCACTTCAAGGTCCTGGAGACCTTCCGCAAGGTGCGGCAGGGGAAGGCGTGTCCGCGCGCGCGTGCTTCACTGATGTGCCAGAGCGTTTTGAAAGGAATGCTTGGTTCCGCCTGCGCCTTTCCGCAGGTCTGCAAGGCGAAGGGCAGCCACGCGGCGTGCCTGCTGGACACCAAGGGCCCCGAGATCCGCACCGCCATGCTCAAGGGCGGCAAGGACATCGAGCTCATCGCCAACCAGAAGGTATGTGGGGCACCTGTGCACACTGCACTCTGCCCAACTCGCGGATCACACAGGCTGCTTGCAACCGGGGCAGCACGGCGATGGCACGCTGCCAGCTTGCTGATCCTGCGTGCTGCCCGCTGGTGCAGGTGTACATCCACGCGGTGGGCGACGAGTACACGACCTGGGAGGGCTACCGGGACGACACCACGGGCGAGACCCACATCGGCCTGTCGTACGGTGCGTGCGGTTATGCTGGCGGTCTCCCCCATATACAAGTTGACATGCTAGCTGGGACGTTGGGCTTCGGCAAGTAATGGGTCGGCGGCCGCACTGCCCTCAGCGCACTCCCTCCACACCGCATCGCGGCCCCTGCAGCCAAGCTGTGCTCATCCGTCAAGCCCGGCAACCGCATCCTGCTGGCCGACGGCAGCATCAGCATCGTGGTGGACCAGATCATCGACGGTACTCAGCTGCTGGGCACTGTGCTCAACAGCAAGAAGCTGGGCCAGCGCAAGAACTGCAACTTGCCGGGCGTCAAGGTGGACATCCCCGTGCTCACGCCCAAGGACATTGACGACCTGCAGAACTTCTGCGTCAAGCACGACATGGACTTCGTGGCCGCCAGCTTTGTGCAGAGCGAGCAGGACGTCAACTTCATCCGCCGTGTGCTCGATGAGGCCGGCGGCCAGCACGTGAGCATGCTGGGGATGCGGGCTTCATCTCTCTGCGCTGGACATTTGAAGTGCAGTGTGTCTGTGTGGCTGCTAGGCCGCTAGACCCAATGGAAGGGCTTGCGGGCGGCGCCGGATCAATGGGCGCTCCTCACGCCGCTGCCCGGTGTCCGTGGTGCGCCCACTGCAGGTCAAGATCATCTCCAAAATCGAGAACGCGGAGGGCCTGCGCAACTTCGACCAGATCCTGGAGGTCACGGACGGCGTCATGGTGGCGCGCGGCGACCTGGGCATGGAGATTCCCGTTGAGAAGGTGCGCGCGCTTCCTGCCACACACATCCCAAGCTGCTGCCGCTGGGCGCGTCGACCGTTCCCACTGCCCGCAAAGCCACTTGTTGCCGTACGAGTTCCCTACCCTCAAGCTGAGCCGTGCGTGTCCACGGGTGTCCGCCGCAGGTGCCCCTGGCCCAGAAGCTGCTCATCACCAAGGCCAACATCGCCGGCAAGTTTGTCATCTGCGCGACGCAGATGATGGAGAGCATGATCGTCAACCCCGTGCCCACGCGCGCCGAGATGACGGACGTGGCCAACGCCGTTTGGGACGGCGTCGACGCGGTCATGCTGTCAGGTGTGCTCCTCGGGCCTGGCCCTGATGTACCGGTATGCATCCCAGGAGCTCTCCGGGCGCAGGCTGGCCGCACGCTAGCTCAGCTTGCATAGCGAAAGGCGCTCCAGCGGAGGCTCGGCGCCGCCTGTAGGCCTCCCTCAAACCTAAACTTGGCCTCTGACAGCTGAGCCTGACGCGCCCGTGGCCTCATCTTGTGCGCAGGCGAGTCGGCCAACGGCGCCTACTCGGCGCAGGCGGTGGAGACCATGGCGCGCATCGCTCGCTCGGCCGAGATTGGCGTCAACTTCTACCAGTCCTTCGAGTACACCCGCACCTTCACGCCCAAGCCCGTAGCGCCCATCGAGGCCATCTGCTCGGCCGTGGCCAAGAACGCCGTCGACATCCGGCCAGGTGCGCCCGAGGCTTTTGAACGTTTTACCGACACACCGCGCTGCAGGGGCTGCGGACCGGCTCTCATCGTGCCGCGATAGGTGCTGCCTTGTGTCCGGCGCCCTGGGCCCCTCGTTGTGGCGTGTCGCGGCGCCGTGACGGGACGTGGCTAGCCTGTGGCATGTGTTACACAGACCTCCCTCGCAGCCATTTTCAGCTGGCCGTCAGGATGCGTGGTTCCTATGTAGAAACACGATCACCACTGCTCGGGCTGCCCCTCGCTACCGCCCTCAACTCGGTCCCCACAGGCATGATTGTGGTGTTCTCCGAGGGCGGCAAGGTGGCGCGCCTGGTGGCCAAGTACCGCCCATGCGCGCCCGTGCTGGTGGTCACCAGCAACCAGCGCCTGGCGCGCTACTGCGGCGCGCTCTTTGGCTGCACGCCGCTGCTGCTGCCGGCGGCCATCCGCGACGTCAACGAGATGCCGGCGGCGGTGGCCAAGGCCATGGCGTTTGGCGTGGAGCAGGGGCTGTGCGTGGCGGGCAAGGAGGTGAGCGCCGCGGTGGCGCTGGGTCGGCGGCTCCAGGGGCTGGGCTGCAAGAGCATAGCCGCGCCAGCGCGGCTTCGCATGTGGCCGAACCGGGTTGCATACACGCGCAGAGGGGACGGGCTACGATGACCCAGTGCCCTCCGCCAGAGCCCTATCAAGCTCGGGTGCCCGGGCCACTAGCCCGGTAGCGATGCGCGGGCACTGCAATAAGCTCGTGCGAACCCTTGGTGCAATCCAACCTCACATGGCCTCCACCTGGCTCCCGCAGATCATCGTGCTGGTGTCGAACATGGTGGCGGGCGGCGGCGTGGGCCGCGCCACCGAGAGCGGCGAGTCCGTGCCGGTGCGCGAGATGTTCGTCACCATCGCGCCCGGCGCGCTCAACATGGACGCGTTGGGCTCGCTGGCCTTCAGCAGCTCCGCGCTGGACCCCAAGTTCGTGAGCAAGACCATCTCGCTCAGGTGGGCTCACGTTGCGGCGGGCGGGCGAGAGCCGCGCGGTTGTGGACGCCAGGCTTCGTGTGGCTAGGTTTGTCTTGTGGCCGTGGCCAGGAGCCTGGCGCACCCGATGCCAGATGGAGGCCCTTTCTTATCCAGGCGCGCCACGCCCCGTCCCTCGTGGTGCGCAGGTCCACCACCATCGACCTGCCCATGCTGATGACCAGCAACCCGCCCGCTCGCAAGACCAAGCTGGGCTTCACGCTTGGGCCCGCGTGCGATGACGAGGAGGTGCGCAGGGGCCGACAGGCCGACAGCGGGGCGTGCAGCAACGCAGCGATGGGGCGTAAGGGGGCCAGCAGCCGCCCAGGCAACCGATCGTGTGGGGCTCCCTAGCCAACAGACGTAGCAGTCCAAGTGACCCGCTTGCTCCCTGCCATCCCGCTCATACCGCGGCTGCAGATCCTGCGGCAGCTGGTCCGCGGCGGCGCCAACATCATCCGCATCAACGCCGCGCACGGCACGCTGCAGGCCAACCAGGCCTCCTTCGCGCGCTTCCGCGGGTGAGGCGGCCGCTGCAGGGAGCGGGTGCCCTTCCGCTCCGCCAGCGCCCCAGCGGGGCAGTTGCGCACTGGCGGCCACCCGGCAGCGTCGTTCAGGCCCTCTTCTTGCTCACAGCTCGTCCTCGGCTCCCACCTGCGTGTGTCCGCAGCGTGTGCGCGTCCGAGGGGCGCACGGTGGCGGCCATGCTGGACCTGGAGGGCAACGTGGTGCGCACCTCGTACCTGATTGACTACGAGACCAAGCAGCAGATCAAGAAGATCGAGCTCAAGGTGGGCGGTGCGGGGCCCCGAGCATGGGCGCTTGCGAATGGGACTGACGCGCGGGGCAGCGGCGGCCACGGCCATGTGCAGAGGGTGTAGCGGCAGCCGGCGTGACGGTCCGGGCGCTGACAGGCTGTCCGGCTGGTGCTGTGCAGGCGGGCGACAAGGTCGAGCTGTACGGCACCGATGACACCTCGCCCTCGAACTTTGTGGGCTATAAGAACGGCGACAAGGTGAGCGGCGCGACGCGGCTGTGTCCCTGCCCGCGCCCACATCCCTGTCACCACCAACACCGCGCCCCCGGGTCCCCCGCTTGTGGCCTAGTCCTGCGCCCCAATCCGTGGCCTGGCCCTCAGCCGCACGTGCCCGCGCCCGCTGCTGCGCCCCGCAGGTCCGGCTGGGCATCTCGCTGGCGGACCTGGACCAGTGCGTCAAGCCGGGCGGCCTCATCCGCATCCACGACGGCCTGCTCAGCATCGAGGTCGTCTCCGTGCGGCCCGGCGGCCCCGTGCAGGGCGTGGCGCTCAACAGCGCCTTCCTGGGCGTGCGCAAGGTGCGTGGGGCTTGGCGCGGTGCAGCAATTTGCAGGGCAAACAGGTGGCGTCTGGACGCCGGAGCCCGAGGAATGCAAGGGAGCCGAGAGAGGTGTAGCTCCGCTCCGGGGCTCTGGGCTCTCCTGCCGTCTGGTGCTGTCGGCATGGGGCCATGTGTAGCCGGTTTCTCCCCACGCCCCGCTTACTCGGATCTCACTGTCGTGTGCCGCACCACCCCGCGCAGCCGGTGCACCTGGTGGGGGTCACCATCCACGCCTCCTTCCCGGCCCCCGGCGACATGGTGGCGCTGTCCGAGTTCGCGCTGCCCAACCAGGTGCGCCCGCAGCGCCGCTGCGGCTGCTCGGGGCCCTGTCCAGCCTGCAGGCGTCATGTGCACCCTGCTCTTGCGGCAAGCCTCCACCCAGCGTTGCCAGCGGCGCATTCTCACGGGGTGTCTCGCCTGCCCTGCCCGCAGATCGAGTTCGTGGCTGTGACGGCTAACAACCGCAGCGAGCTGGCCTCCATACGCGGCTTCCTGGACGACAACGGCGGCGAGAGCATTAGGCTGGTGCGGCCCTGCTCCGTGAATCTTAGCTAGGAGAGGACAGCGGCGGTCGGGTCAGGGGCATCGAGCCGCCCAGCCTGCCCAGCCGTGCGCAGGGAGGGCAATCGCACCAAGCTGCCGCACCTGTCCATGCCCCATGGCTGCAGAGCTACGCCCCGTGTGCTGATAGCGGCCTGCCGCAACCTCAAGTGCCTGACCCTTGGCTCCTGTCCGTCTGCCTCCGCGCAGATCGCCAAGATCGAGACGGAGGACAGCCTGCGCAACCTGGACGAGATCCTGGACGCCTCTGACGCCGTCATGCTGGCGCGCGGCAAGCTGGGCATGGTGGTCACGCCGGAGAAGGTCGCGCTCGCGCAGAGCGTGGTCGTGACGAAGGCCAACGTTGCGGGTGAGCCTCGCCGCCGGCCTCGCAATGCTGCGTTGCGCCACAGCAGCACTGTCCAAGCCCGCGCGCACCTTCCCGTCGATGACCCACACCCACACCTCCGCGCGACGCTCGCAGGCAAGCCCGTCATTATCTCGCGGCAGATGCTGGAGAGCATGTGCGACAACCCTCGGCCAACGCGCGCCGAGATGACGGATTGTGCCAACGCGGTGCTGGACGGCGCGGGCTGCCTCATGCTGTGCACCGAGACGGCTGTGGGCCAGTTCCCCGCCGACTCCTTCCTCACCGCCGCCAACATCGTGCGCAACGCCGAGCACGCCACCAGCTACGCTTCCATGCACTCGTTCATCCGGTGAGCGCCGCCGGAAGTGCTCTGGGCTTCTTCGGGCCGACCGTTCCCTCCCGTGGGCGAACCCGCGCGGGGCGAGCACGATGCCTACCGAATCCGCGTGCAGGGCCAGAGCCTCTTGCCCGCTTTCGCGCCTTGCCGCTGAACTGCCCTCCCTTGCCTTCCGCGCCCCCACAGCGACTTCTCCGCGAAGCCCTTCAACACCATTGAGGCGGCCGCCGTGTCGCTGGCGCGCTCGGCCATGGACGCCAAGCTGGCGCTGTGCGTGGTGGTCAGCGACACGGGCGAGGCGGCAGGCATGGTCACCAAGTACCGGCCGCCAGTGCCGGTGGTGGTGGTGTCCAGCCAGCCGGCCGTGGTGGCGCAGCGGGAGCTGGTGTTTGGCCAGGTACGCTGGCTTGAGCCGAACAGCGGGGCCGAGGGCACGGGTGGGCGCAGGGAACTCGACTTCTTGAGGACCGAGGGCGACGTAGCATACGGGTGTTCCGACTTCAGCTGCGTGGGGCAAGATGCATCTGCCGGTCGGGGTTGCTGCCTTCAATGCGCCTGCCTTGAAGGCCTCACGGCCGCATTCCCGCTTTTGTCGCCGACCGCAGGTGGGCTACCTGCCGCAGCAGCCGGGCCTGGTGTCGGGGCCCACGGGCGACGTGCGGCCGCTGGTGGTCGAGGCGGTGGCGTTTGCCCGCTCGCGCTCGCTGGTGGCGGCCACGGGCCGCCTCAAGGTGGCTGTCATGACGGGCACGGCCAGCATGGATGTGGCCAACAACGCCATGGTGCAGATCGTGGAGGTGTAGGTTTTCTGGCGGCAGGGCCGGACGGGAAGAGACGGCCAAGGATAAGGGTGGGAAGAAGGGGCACGGACACGGCGGTTGCAGGGCCGCTGCTCGGCCTACATACCGTATGCAGGCCGGGCTGCGTAGTGGCAGAGATGGCTGTCTTGCCGGGTGCGTGCGGCGCGCGTAATAGTGCCTTGAAGGTGCTGTTGACCTAGTGATCGGACCATGTGACTAGCGTATATGCGCATACCGTTGGTACGGGTAGGACTAGCGGACGGGGAATGACTGGGGGATTGTTTTAGGCACTGCTCGAGTGACAGGTGGACGCATGGCCCAGGATAACCCGGGCGTTGGCTTCGGGCGCTGCAGTTGCGCCGGGCGGTGGCGACCGCATAAAGGTGCCGCTGGTAGACCCGTGACGCCGTGAGCTGTTGCATGCGTGGTTAGCGCGCGAAGATTGCGTGATTTCTCTGTGATGCGACGTTTGGGCAGCTTGGTACAGACGTGACCCCGCGCTGCCGTGGCACTGCCATTCAGTCGGTCCGTATGTGCCCCCGCACGGCTAGGAATGCAGTGGAATATGAAGCACCGCTGCTCCTTACATGGCCCCATGCGAGAGTCACAAATCAGCTTGAGAGCTGCGCCGGGGATGCGGGGCAGAGATGAAGCACATGGGCCGTAGGAAGCCGCAACTTCGACCCCAACAAACACGCCAGTGCCAGGAGGCCAGCGCCACAGTTGCCAGTCCAATGCAAACGCAAGACGATAAATAACGGCATCATAGAAGCATTCGTCATGCGCACCGGACCCATACCCAACCCAAACGCAGAGTCGCGTGACAGTGCGCACAAGTACGTTTGTCTGGCGTGGCGCAAGAAGCAGTTGCACGCTGCGAAGCGCGGGTCCCGTCAAGCAACAATCACACTCGGCCTTGACTGCCTGGCTAACCAACCAAGGTCGTTGCCAGCCGCTGAAAAGCGTCAAAAGCCCCACATACAACGTTCGACAACGAGGAAGTTTATCGATTCACTCGGGAACGCTCGACTCCGGGACGCTCGTCAAACACACCCCAGTGCGCGCGCCTGGGCACACCGCCTCCCGCATTCGTTGTGGAGAGCGGAGTGTGTGCAACGCTGCGTCAGCTCTCGGTACGGGCCGCAGTGCCCGTGCGCGTGTCACAGCGCCAAGACACAACGGGCTTATAGATATGGACAGCGCTAGCTGGCTCCGCATGTTATTCCGCCAAAGCACACGTGGTCCAATCAGACTGCAGCCGGTACATACGCCGCACCCTCCTCAAGCCACCACGCCAAGTGTCGGGCTCAGCCAGTGCACCGGGGTGGGTGGGTGGGGTGCAGCCAGCACGCTGGCTGCGGCTGTGCCGCTACCTTATCGTTCAAGCCATGACGCTCGACAGCCGCCGCGCACGCGCCACGACGGGGGACGCCGTCGCCACCGACGACGAAGATCCCGGCTGCCCCCGCAGGTTCTTCCCAAGCTTGGTGAGGTGCGCGTTGTCCAGCTCCGAGCGGCGGTTGGGATCCACCGTGCCCAGCCGCGAGTGCTGGGGCTGTTTGTTGAGGAGGGCCAGGAAAAGAAGGTAAGGGGAGGGCGTTTGAGCTCGCAGCCCCGTCACAGCCCCAGTGCCCTCGTTGACACAGGACTCAGCAGAGCAGCAGAGGAATACGGCCCATGCAGCGTCAAGTGCTTGGTGCGGCACCGAGCCTTCTACCAAAGACAGCACGCCTGCTTTGCGACGGCAGGCAATCCCTCGGCGCGGGCGGCTCGGGCGCACGCACATACCTGGGCATCCGGGTTATACGTGCTCTGCCAGCGCGGCTGCTGCGGCCCCACAGCATCCTCCAAAATCGACGACCGCCGCACGCGGCCCTGCATCAGCGCCTGTCGCTCACGGTTCAGCTGGCTGTCCAGGTCCTCCTGCGGCGGGGCACCAGCGGCAGGAACCGGGTTCAGACATAGGTATGACGTACCAGCGGACACGCGTCCCGCAGGTCCATGCTGGCTGCAGCTTGGCGGGCAGCGCGTGGCGTGGTTGTGTGCAGCAGCCATCCACCCATCCACCAAGGGAGCACATGTGGCGGTTGCGCTGGCCGCAGGCGCTGCAACCCCGCCGCTGCCGCGCACCTGGTAGCGCCGCAGCTCGTGCAGCTTCTCGCCCGCCCGGTCCGGCTGCGGGTCGTGCAGCCGCGGCAGGTGCATGTCCCCGCCCGATCTGGATCCGTTGCTGTCGTCGGGGTACCTGCGCGCGCCACAGAAGTAGCAGCAGGGTAGCACCAAGGGTGATGCGCATTGACACGCGCGCATTGCTGCCAGGCCAAGCGCCCCGGTCCGCAGGGGCGACGGTCCAGGTCAGCCAGCCCCACCACTGGTGGCATTCCTCCGCGTCAGGCCCCGGCGCGCCGCTGCCGACGCAGCGGCTACCCGGCCAAGCCCCCGGGCGCCCGCAGCAACGCGACGGGACGCACCCCTCGCCGGACTCGCCGCCCGCCATAATCTGCTGTAGCATGTCTTCGCTGCCCCCCGCCAGCATGGCCTCCACGTCGTCGCCGTCCTGCTGCATCCAGCGGCCCCCGCCACCACCGGCGCCCGGACCCCGGCTGCCTTGCGCTGCGTCGCTGCTGTAGCCGAGGCTGGACTTGTTAAAGTCGCCCGATTCCATAGACCGGCGCACGGAGCGGCGCCCGTTGGGCTGCAACCGGCTGTCGGGCCGGGCCTCGGCCGACGTCAGCCCGTTCACGCCTGCGCGACGGCGGCGGGTGCAAGGCCGGAAGGGAGCGCGCCGTCAGCCACCTTGTCAGCCACGAATACCGTGCCGCTATCCCTGCGCCAGGCCGTGAGAGCCTCCAGGTGTCCACACCCGCCTTAATCGCTGCGACCGCGCTCTACCACGGTTGGTCGGCAAGGCCCAGGCGCGGCTTTCAGATACGCTGCCTGCCGTCGCTACGCTCCCGATGGCCATCCCGCCCGCGCCATGCCGTGCCATGCCGCGCCATGCCGTGCCATGCCGCGCCATGCCGTGCCATGCCGTGCCATGCCATGCCATGCCGTGCCGTGCCGTCCCGTCCCGTCCCGTCCCGTCCCGTCCCGTCTCGTCCCGTCCCGTCCATTCCATCACGGCTGCGACCTGGTCTTACCTAGCTGGTTGGAGCTGGCCCCCCGTGACGCGGGCAGCTGCAGTGAGGGCAGCCGGGGAATGGCGCTGCCGCCCAGCGGCGAAACCACGCCGCCGCTGTGTGGGCTCACCGCCGCCGCGCCCGACGACGATGGCGTGTGCGGCCCCATCTGGGCGCCGGTCGGCGAGTAGCCCTCAAATGTGCCGGCCCGTGACGCCATGCCGCCGCCTTTCCGGTCGCGCATGGGCGTGGGCGCGCCGCTGCTGGGATTGCTGCCGCCGCCGCCCGTGCTCGGGCGCACGTGGATGGAGAGCTGCGCCGTGAGCGAGGCAGCCGCAGTGCGCGGCTTGACGTCGGGCAAGGGCAGCGGCTCGCTGCCGGGGGGCGAGGGCACGTCTGACACCTCCAGCTCCTGCACCCGGTCGCCGCTGCCGCGCCGCGAGGGGTCGTGCTGCCCTGCCGAGCGGCCGCCGCCGCTGCTGGGCCCGCCCTGCACGCACGCCGTCCAGCATGTCGATCAGCCCCAGCGCAGCACACACTGGGCGTACCGCGCGGGTCGTGCTATTATACGTTCCTACTTGCAAACACACGGTCTCGGGCCTCGTCAACCCCAGTTCCAATCCCGGCCACGACGGCTCCGCCCGCCCATACGCCCTTACCTTGTACGCGTACGCGTCGTCGTCGTCCTCCTCCTGGTCGCCGGTGGCGGTGCCCCGCTGGCTGCCCTGCTGCAGGTCCTCAACCTCCTCCACGCTGTCCCATGAGGTGCCCTTGGGGACGCCCATTTCGGCGTGGGGTGAGAAGGCCTCGAGGCCCGCTAGCCGACGCACCTCCCGCTCCACCTGCGACCGTGGCGGTTGCGAGGCCCGCCCTCGTGAGTAGCGTGGACGGCGTGTGTGGGCGTGCGTGTGTGTATGTGTGGCAGATTGCAAGCGGGCTGAGGGCGGGGCGGTTGCCGTGGCGGGTCAGCGCTGTTTGGTACCTGGCTGGTAGCATTGCCCACAGCAAGCGTGTAGGTTGTGACGGACGAGCGGCGCGCCTTGCCGCTACGGAGGGCAGCCAGGTCCTCCTCCATTGCGGTAGCGCCGGCGCCATTGCCGGTGCGCTGCCCAGCCGGCAGCTCAACGGTCTCCGGCTCCGTAGGATCCGGTGCTCCTATGCGGCGGCGGCAACCGGGCAGCCGCCGTGAGGGTACTAGAAGCCATGCCAAAGCTCCATCCGGGCTGCGTATCTACAAAGTGCTGGCCAGACGACGCACGTGTGCGTCGGCAGGGGCCGGCAGGGCGGCAGCCTTACCCGCGGCCTTGGCAGCGTCCCCGCCCCCGCCGAACCAGCGTCGCAAACCGGCCTTGGCCGTGTACAGGCTCTCCTGCGCCCTGCCCAGGATACTTGAGGGATTCTTTTCCCGTCCGTTGGTCGTCTCAACAACATCCTGCAAGGTCGGCTTGGTGACAGAGTTAGGCGCATTACTTGTCATTGCATACCTCTAAACGTTCCAAAACCTTCTAAAAACTTTACCTTGCGAAAATTGTGTGTATTAAGCGCCCTGCTTAGCACCTACACGGCAGAGCCCGAGCTTGGTATGGCAGCGCATGCGCATGTCCTTCCGACCTCGTTGGCAGACGCTCCTCAAAGGCTGCTTATGTTATCAGCTCACGCGCGTTCCTCGCCCCACAAGCGCACCCACTTGCGGCGTTTGGACGTTCATGGCGCTCTGCCCAGCTTCCCGTGGACTCCGCTTCGGCGCTGGAGCTCTGTCACAATTCCTATGTGATTGTTGCGGTGTAGGCGCGCATTGAAGGGATCCCGACGCGGAGGAATGCGAAACAAGAACAGTGAAGTGTTGATAGATGTCAATGGATACAATTCGTAGTTGATAATGGAGATTGTGCAAGCGAGCTGCGTGCGCTGGTGTGTGAAGCGGGGTTGGGATGAATATGGAATGGGGCAGTCCGTCACCCGACTTGCCTACTCGGATGACCGCTACTGGCTCACGCTAGCAGCGACGAACCGCAGCTGTGCAATCTTTCACACGTGCAGCCCTAGTCAAAGTTCTTCATGGCCGCCGAACCCGGAGATGAGCAATCGGGCGAGCCGCAGGCCGATGCCGGCGTGGTGGATGACCTAGCGACAGTTGCACCACCCGCTGACGAGACAGGCGTCAGCGGCGCAGTAGCGGCCCCCGCGGATCCGCCCGCCGAGCGTGCCGACGAGGCGGCGGCCAGGAGCAAGCGGCCAAAGGACAGGGCCAAGCGCAGCGTTGCGCTCCACACGGGCTACGTGGGCACGGGTTACAAGGGTACGTGATGTTGGGCTCGGGTGCGGCGGGGCCACAGTCTCGGTGGCGGGAGACGGCTGCGGCAGCCCCGAGAGACAGCATTCTCGGCCGCCTGTCCTACATACCGAATCCACCCCGCCCATGCAACCACGCCGCCCACCCTGGCAGGTTCATCTATTAACCGCACGCTCGGTGACGATGTCACTATCGAGCAGGTGCGCATCTGCGGTGGGCCTCAGCCTGCAGCGCTTCCACGGGCCGCCAAGACCCTCGCCTCCGAAGCCCGCCTGCAGACGCCCTGCACTGCATTGCAGCTGCCGCAACGCCCTGCCGCCGCCTCAATATCACCCACCGGTTCGCGCTGCTGTCGCAGGTGCTGGAGAAGGCGCTGTTGGCGGCGGGCTGCATCCTCGACTCGAACTTCGGGTGCTTTTCCAAGCTGCACTGGACGCGGGCCAGCCGCACCGACAAGGGCGTGCACTCGCTGGGCACGGTGAGGGCCCAGCTACCGTGAATGACCGCATGTTCTGGTTGGCCTGCGTTGGCCCGGGGGATGCACACGCTGTGATGAGCCTGCCTTGCTCAGCTTGTCAGGGCGTGCAGTGGAAGCCTTAGCACAGAAGTCGTAAGGCGTCCGCTGTGCCTCTGTGTCCCATTGCGGTGGCCTTCAGGTGATGGGCGTGCGGCTGCTGGTGGACGACACGCGCTACGTGCCGGGCGCCGGCGGCGACTGCGAGGGGCTGAGCGTGGCTGAAGCCATCAACGCTCACCTGCCGCCCAACATCCGGGTGTTCAGCGTGCAGAAGGTGAGAAGGGAGGGGGCTGACATGTCATTAGGGCCTGGGCGTGCAGTATGGTACGGCAGTCATGGACCCGCATTGGGCCACGGAAGGTACGATGGTGACTTGCGCCTGCCATCGTTCGGCTCGAGGTCTTGGGCCTCGCCGTACTGCAATGCCGGTGCTGCACCCGTCGCCCTGCCCGTCGTCATCCGCCCTGCCGTTCTTGTGCCCCTTGCCTCATAACCCTTGGCCACCAACAGACCAACAAACAGTTTTCCGCTCGGCACATGTGCGAAGGCCGCGTGTACCAATACTACCTGCCTACCAGCATGATCGGTGAGCGGGGCAGCGGGCAGCTCTAGTTCACCATATCTCAAGTTTGTCAAACACCTTCCTGTAGCAATGTCGCAGCTGGAGGTACGAGCCGCCCAATCAGCTGCACCGCTGTGGCTGTGCCCGAGGGGCTAAGCCGCGCCCCCCGCCTCCTGCCCATGGCACCCGCTCTGCCGCAGACCTCAAGTGCGACGGCAGCGACGAGGACCGCACCCGGCTGGAGGCGTTCAGGGACGCGCTGCAGTGCTACGTGGTGAGGCCGGGGTTGGGGTTGGGGCTCGTGGGTGCTGGGGAGTTGCGGCCTGACACGCTTGGGGTTGGTAGCAGGCATCGGAATGGAGACTGGCGCTGGCGGAGCCCATGGCAGCATGGCCCCGTCAGTCCCGCTGCCGCAAGCACGTTGCCGATGCAGTTCTCGGCCGCTTCGTTGCCGCCCCGCCTCTGGTGCGGCCAGCGGCTCCAAGCTGCCGCTGAATCCCTCGGTTGTCTGACGGCGACACCTGCCGCTGCCTGCCGCCTGCCTGGACTGCAGGGCGCGCACCCGTTCCACAACTACACGCGGCGCCAGATCTATATGCCGGGCGGCACCAACAACCAGTATAGGTCCAGTGAGCAGCGCGGGGCCGATTCTTGTTGCGCTTGAACGGGGTTGCTGCATGGGGCTGGGAGTATTACATTGCGACATGCAGGACCAGCACCGACTAGGCCACAGGGCCTCTGCGGAGGCCGCTGGGCCGTTGTGGAGTCAGGACCGTCCTGCCTCACGCCCCGGTGCTGCCCCTGTCCCGCTGCCCCATATTCCTGGCCGCCGTCCGCTAGACCGCGCTGGCGACAAGCGATCGCGCGACGCGACACAGGAAGCCGGCCGGGGCGAGGCGAGGGAGGACGCCGGCGCAGCCGACGCAGCAGCATTGAGCGAGGCCGCTGGCGAGGGGGCTGGGGGCGCGAATGCTGCCATGGGCGAGGCGGGCGGCCAGGGGGCCGGCGCAGCGGCCGGTGACGTCGACACCGCGGGCGGGGCCGAGGCTGTCGAGCCCAAGCAGGAGGCTGAGGCGCAGGCCGAGGCGCACGCGGGCGCGGAAGCCCAGGTGGACGGCGACGCGGAGGACGGGCCGGCAGCTAAGCGGCAGCGCGTGGAGGAGGGATCCGGCGCCGGGGAGTCGGTGGGCGCGGACGTGGAGGCGGGCGCCGCGGGAGCGGGGCCATCGACCGGCGGCCGGGGGCAGGGCCGGGGTCGAGGTCGCGGTGAGGGCCGTGGCCGCGGCGAGGGCCGTGGCCGAGGCGAGGGGCGCGGCCGTGGCGGGCGCGGCGGCGGCGGCCGCAAGCGCGGCAGCGACGATGAGGGTGAAGACGACGAGGACGACGAGGGCGGCGGCGGGGAGCTGGACGACGACGATGACGACGTCGGGGCAGCCGGCGAGGAGGGCGGCGGCGGCGGTGAGCAACGAGCTGCTGCTGGCTTTCTTGATGCCATGCTCCCGCGGCACCGCCCCGTCACGTCACACACGTATCGCGTGCGGGGTTTTACTCCATTACGTTGCGTTAAACGGAACGCACGTGCCCGCTTACTGCCGCCGCCCATGTCGACCGCAGGCTCGGGTCGCAAGGGCCGCGGGCGCTATGGCCCCGACGGCCGCGTGGTGGTGCTGCGCTGGACGCAGGAGATCGACCCGCGGGATCGCGTCACGCAGAGCCACTACCGCCGCATCCACTACTTCACCGCGCAGGACCCCAAGCCGCTCGTGGAGGGTGGGGCTCTCGGGCCGGGGAGGGCTGCCGCCTGCAGGTCCCTGGGACAGGCGCGTGCGCTATGACAGCCTGAACGTCCCGTTGGGACCTGCCTCCCTGCCAGCCAGCCTCACGGCTGCACGGCCTCGCTCCTGCCTGCGCATTCTCTCCCTGCCTGGCCCCAGGCGGCACGCCCTGCCTGCTGCTGGAGGTGTCGGGCCAGAGCTTCATGCTGCACCACATCCGCCACATGATTGGCAGCGCGGTGGCGGTGGCGCTGGGGCTCATACCCAAGTAAGCGACGGCCGTCCTGCTTGGCGGGGCGGGGCGGGGCGGGGCGGGGCGGGGCGG
>BDDC01000783.1:16444-44124 GCA_001662425.1 Chlamydomonas sphaeroides | reverse complement strand
CATACCGCACCAGCCTGCGGGGGGCAAGGGCGGGGGGGCGCAATTGCCCGTCCGCACTTGGGCCGACTGTCGTCCATATATGATGTATTTATGGGTGGGAGCCTTGAGCCGTCTCACGGCCATTATACATGGCCACTTTCTATCTCTCCTGGCGGGCGGACACCATGCTCCTTCCCAAACCCCACCCACCCCCCGGCACCACCCAAACCACACCTCACCATTCAGCCACCAACGTACACCCACACAGTGTCACATACACCTACGCCAACCATCCCTTTACTGCACATACACTGGACACATTGCCCTGTCCCGCACGCAACCAGGTTGCGAACCTAAACACTCCTCTGCCACTCAAGGCACCACGAACAAGCAGCCTTCCTCACTTCGCCTTACCACTCGCCTCGTTTAAAAGTTGACATCTGCGCCCCGCGCACCTTGTTTGTTGAGCAGCTCCCAAAGCGGCCTGCGGCTAGGGCGGACGTCCGGCATGCACGTGCCCTCGGTTTGGATATGGATCGTTTAAGCTGCTTATGCCTCAAACAACATAAGAAAGCAGCCATGCCAATTTGGATAGTGGCTGTGACTTTGTTTTTCTCACGTCGTACCCCTGTGAAAAGACTGTGAACCAGGTGTGATAGCAATAATTGGTACCCGTGCACATTATTGGTGCCGCACCTGTAAACGCGCCATGCGGTTGCGCTGACAATTCACCTCCGCCTGCAACAACGTGCATTTGTTCGAGGGGTGCACACAACGCCTACGCTGCACACACTATACAATACATTGCTGCTTACAGTGAAGAGTCCCGTCAGCATTCACGGGATTCGCAAATCGGGCGCACACGAACTCTACCGCTCAGGGCGCCACACCGCAGCGCCGGCATGCAGCCTTGCGCTGCCTCACTGACGCTGTGTATTCGCTAGAGTCCACAACCCTCTCTCGCCCAGTAAGTGCCTCGGGGCGAAAGACCTCGCGGTCCCAGACCCTACCGCGAAATCTCCCGCCCTATATCCCCGTCGACGTGCTACAACACGACGAGGCTTGCGCACACGCGCGCTGTCGGCAGGGCACTCACCAGTGCACTCAGTAGCTGCCGGTAAATAGTTGAAACTCTTCTTCTCGGCACTCCACTCGTGATGCATGTTCGCTGCAACATCTGCAGGTGGCTTGAGCTTGGTGTTTGGCTGGCATTCGCGTTGGGGCAGGTGTGATTACGCTGTCGCTAACAACGAAAGCCTGAGAACGCACGCTTGCATCGATGCGGTCAACGGATTGTTGTCACTGTTTTTGGAGGGCGACTAGGCCGCCGGCAAGGTTCGGGGCGACCCAGCCCTCGGCCCGGGACAGCGAGTATGTAACGCAACCGGCCCCCCCCCCCCACGCCTCCCTGTCACAGGGCATCGCTGGACATGGCGCAGCGTGCTTTCCTCGATTCGACGGGGGCAGGCGACATGTTTCTAGACAGCTTGGCGTCTCTGGAGGGCGTGCTGGGCTGCCTGCCAATGCTCGAGTCGGGGGGTACGTAGCGAGCTGCGGGATGCTGCCTTCGTCCCGCCCTCCAACGCAAAGCGTACTGCTAGCGTTGTGCTTATCGTTAGTTGCAGATGGACGTGTCACAGCGCAAAGTGTGTTCATCAGAACTCGGCGCCGCGCTCTATGACGTCCGCGGCCCCATCGCCATGTCTCTGCAGACAACCTCGCAAACTTCATGCCCCGAGTGCCGATGGAGGAGCCGCCCTGTCCAGACGACGAGAGGGTGAGAACCCATTGCCACCGACCAAGGGTTTCTGCCTGCTTGCAACGCCCTGCCTAGCCGCCCTGCCCACCTGCCTACGACTCTGCGCTACGCCCACCGCCCGTGCCGCATGCTCCTGTTTGCCAGATGAACATGATTCTCGGCAGCATGGACATTGTGGACGCCATCCTCGCGTCCAACCCCGATATCATGCGCGCAGTCACCGCCGCGCACGCCGCCACGACGCCGCCGTCAGCCTCGGCGCCGGCGGTGCAGCCTCCAGAGGAAAGTGCGCAGCAAGCTGCACCTCGAACAAGCGACAGCAGCCTCAGCGCACAAGCGCTGCCGCCGGGGCCCGAGCCGCCGCCGCTGCCACCGCAGCAGCAGCAGCTGCTGGAAACCGCTCAGGGCCAGGCGCCCGGCCCTAGCGGGGCATGGCTGGCAGCTGGCGGCCTGTTGGACTCCGCACCTCCTGCATCCACCTGGATCGCTTCGTCGCGACCAAGCAGCCAGGCCGGCACCGCGCCCTCCGGTATGGGGCCCCCGGCCCTGTCCCTGCAGCAGCTAGCGGCGCAGCCGCAGGGCAGGCACCCGGCCGACGCACCCTCCATGGGCCAGCAGCCAGTGCCGCCGCCCAACCCCGCTGAGGTGCTGCTGCAGCAGCAGCGGCTGCTCATGCCACAGCAGGCATTGTGGGCGAGCGGCAAGGCGGCGCAGCAGGAGCAGCAGGCGGCCGGCCTGCTGGGCGCGCACGGCCTGGGCGCCTGCGGATGGGAGGTGCGGTCCGCGCCGCCCATGGGGCAGCAGGTCCCTCCGCAGCAGCGGCCGGGTGCCGGGCCGCTCGACCCCGGCCGCTACTCGTTTGGATCGCGCGCGACGCAGCACCTGCTGCTGCAGCAGATCCAGCAGCACCAGAGCCAGGTGCAGCTGCTGCACCAGCAGCAGATCCAGCAGCAGCTCCTGCCGCAGCAGCAGCAGCAACCGGCCGCGTACTGCAGACCCCGCGGCGCGGCCGCGCAGGCGCTGCTCGCGCCCGGAGACGGCGCCGCCGCCGCCGCCGCCGGCCTCGGCCTGTGCGGCCCCAGCTCCGGCCCGCCAGCGGGCATGCGCGGCGGCCCCGCAGCCGTTATCGCTGCCCTCAACAGCGGCCTGCCCCTCAATGACCAGTGGGCCTCCTCGTCGGCGCCCGCGCGCTGGTCCAACATGCCCACGCCCGCGCAGGTGGTGGCTGCCGCCGCCGCCATGGAGTCGGCGTCGGCGGGCTGCCTAGGCGGCAAGGCGGGCTGGGCCTGGGAGCAGGGCCTGCTCGGCGGCGCCACTGTGGCGGACAGCAAGTGCATCTCGATGCCAGCCGTCAAGCAGGCCGACGGCAGCATGCCGTACCCGCCGCCACCCGATCGCGCTTCGGCAACGTTCGGCGCCGGCCACCCCGCCGCCGACGTGCTGGCGCACATGCAGCGCGCGGCCTCGGCGGCGCAGCCAGCTCGGGGCGCGCTGCGCGATGCCGAGTTCGCGGCCTCGGACCTTTTCCTGCAGGCTCGCGCGAGCTGCAGCGGCTCGGTGGCCGCCAGCTCGACGACGCCCGCCGGTGCGGCGGGCACCGGCGGCACCGCCAGCGGCAGCAACGCCAGCTGCTTCCCCGGCTCAGCGGCTGCGCCGCCGGCCTTGTCGCCATTCATGTCGCGATCAGCATTGGGCTCGCTGGGCTGCCCATCACCCATGGACCCCGACCTGGCGTTCCACCGCATGGCGTCGTGCGCTGGCGTCCTGACGCCGGCGGAGGAGATGGACGCTGTGGCGTCGCCGCTGCTGCTGCAGCCGCAGGCGGCGGCGGCGTTGCAGGCGGGCCAGGCGGCGGCGCTTCTAAACGGCGGCAGCGGCACGCTGCGCACGGTGGCGTCGGAGCCGGCGCACCAGCGGCGCCGCTGCGAGTCCGCCGCCGGTGTCGGCGGCAGCGGTGCCGTCATCGGTCTCGCTGACGGCAGCGACTTCGTGGCTAAGCTGCCGGCGAGGGAGGTCCAGCTGTCCTCCGCCGCCGTCACCATTGATTGGAGCGCGGCCGGCATGCCCGGCGCGCGCCAGGCCCAAGCTCAGCAGCTGCCGCTGCCTCAACTGCCGCCGCTGCTGCGCATGCCCGCCGCCATGCCGCCGGGGCCCTTGCAGGCCCCGCAGGGCGCTCTGTCGCTGGACGCTCTGTCGCTGCGGGCGGCGTCGCAGCAGCAGCCGGGCGCCTGGGGGCAGTCCAGCGGCGACGAGCAGGAGCTGCGGCGGCAGGGCAGCATGCGCGCGCTGTCCATGCCTGTCGACGCGACGGCGCTCGTCTCCGGCGGCGGGCCCGGCGGCGCCGCCGGCCGCAACCAGCAGCCACTGCCGCAGCTAGACCCGGCGGCTGCGCTCGGCTTCATGCGCGCCAGTCTACCCCTGGTCCAGGACCTGACCTGCACGATGCCGGGCCTCACCATCAAGACAGAGCCCACCGACGACGCGGACGAGTGGCGCCGTTCGCTCGGCCAGGTGCGGGGCGCCGAGGCGCCGGCGCCGGGAAACCTCAAGCAGGAGGGAGGCGACGGCGGCGACGGCAGCGGCGGCGACGCCGAGCCGGGCGTGGGCCCGCAGGTCCGTGCGCCGTCGTGCCACGGCGTCGGCCTCGAGTACACGGCCAAGCACAAGTACACACGCCTGGTGAGGAGGCGGCTGGGGGCCTGCTGATGCTGATGCTTCGCATGTGGGTCGGGCCTCGCGCGCGCTGTGTGCCATGTGGGTCGGGCCTTCCTTGAATCCCCATCCTCGGCAGTAGCAAAGCTACGTGTGCCGCGTAGCTGCAGTTGGCCTAGGCGGGTCGGCACCCGCCGCCTTGAGCCTGGGTGCATCACGCGCCTCACCCGCTGTGCGCCGCCCCGTGTGCCGCTGCCCGCAGCTCAAGGGCATCGCCTCCATCGCCGACACACTGGCAGGAGACCGCCGCACCAGCGACGGCGTGCAGGCCGGCGCCGAGCCCGGCGGCCGGCCGCTGGGCCGCGGCGTCACCAGCTCCGCCGCCAGCGGCAACAGCAGCCGCGGCGCCGCCGACGGCGCGGCCGTGGAGAGCGGCGATGGCGCCACGGGCGGCGCCGAGGTCTCGGTCTTCGGGGCGGCGATGGCGGCTGCAAAGAAGCTGCTGCGCAAGCCGAACGGGGCGTTTGGAGGCGGAGCGCATGCGGCAGGCCTGCCGCCGCGGCCCGCGGCGCAGGCGCGCGGGCAGGCGCGGCAGGCGGCCTTGGGGCTGTGCCAGGCCGGCAGCTCGCAGGCGAGGGCCGTGGCCGTGGTGGAGCAGGACATGGCGGACGACGGCCCCGCGCTGTCGCGCGCGCTGCTGCAGCAGGTGAGGGAGGTGCGCTGTGATGCCGTCTGTTTGAAGCACTCACTCGTCATCGCAACGCCTTGCGTAACGACCTAATTGCGCGCTCCTTTGCAGTACTACTATCGCCCGATCAAGGAGGCGGCCGTCAAGGTTGGCCTGAGCCTGTCGTGCTTCAAGAAGAAGTGCCGCGCGCTGGGCGTCCCGCGCTGGCCGGCGCGCAAGCTGAAGTGCCTCGTCAAGATGCGCGACACTGTGCTGAACGACCCCAACATCCCGGACCGCGACAAGCAGGTGAGGCCGCGGGTGCTGTCTAGACTCCTGTTCGGCAATGAACATGGTTCTCAACCTGAGCTGAGCAAATTCAAAAAGATCACCGACAGCTGCAACACAGCGCTGTATGCACTGCTGTCCTTACTAAGGAAAGGTGCTGTGCGAATGCTGTGTTTCGGTCATGCCTTCATTGCACTGGCACTGGCCCGGCTCGTCCAACATGCGTTGCGTCGCGGTTCCTTGCGTCGCAGGGCCTCCACAACCTGGCGCAGAAGAACATCGACGATATCATTATTGACCCCGACGCGGCCATGTACGACATTTTCGCCAAGCTGCGCCAGACGCAGTACAAGCAGCGCTCGGGCGGCCGCCGTCGCGCCGGGGGTGCTGGCGGCAGTGGCCGGCGCCGTGCCGGACGGCGCCAAGATGATACGGACAGCGACGAGAGCGACGACGGTGGGTTGGCTGGCTGCGGCACTGATTCACCGCTCGGTTAAGGGCACGTAGGGAGCACTGGCCGCTGCCGCGCTGGTCCGTGCCAAGGGTGGGACGGCCCACTCTCCCCGCCCCCACCCCCTGACATCCCAGGCCCTGTGCGCTGCCCGGCCTGCAGACGGGGACGACAACCCGGACGGGGACGACGGCGGCGACGACTGAGCGCAACGCGCCTCCCGCACGCATGTTGCTGTGCAGCCGATGCGCGCCGCGCAAGCTGTGCGCGCGCTATACGCAACCAAGGAATGAAACATCCCCGCGATGGTGCGCGTGCATACCCAAGCCTTCTCGCAGGGTGGTTGGTCGACCGCCGGCCGCTGAGAGGGGCCATTACCTGTCATCACTTGTCCTTACTATCATGGTGGATTGGGCGAGTTGGGCAAGCGTGCGTGTGGGCCGTATGCGCCGGTGGGTGATTTGTGCAACGCGACTATCAGGCGAGTTTCTGAGGCGGGCCAGGGAGTTGGCGGTTTGGCCGGTGGACCTTTCATGTACTCTCTCGCCGCCCGCTGTGCACGCGCGATGCGGGCGTTTGCATCATGGCTGAGGAATGCGCCGATGCGCGGGACGCGCGCTCCTTGGCGGCGTCTGCGCTGCGCGCCTGCACGCTCGCAACTGTGAGGGCCACAGCGCACATGTTTGTTCTCATGGTGGGTCCGGCGACCTCGGGCAAATCACGTAGGGGTAGGCACGTTATTACACGATGGGTGGCTATTGTCACATCATTGCGCTGCGGTTGAGAGGCGTGTGCATGCGTGGCTGTGGGTGTGGGTGTGTCTGAAGGTGTGTCTGCTGCCCCGCCTAGGGCTGAGTGGAGGTGCGTGCGTGCGTGCGTGCGTGCCCAGCGGCTCCCGCAATCTTTGCTGAGGCACAGCCCGGGACTGCTGCGAACCGGCCGGCAGAACGCACAGCGCACCTTTGTGTGGAGTTGCGGGCGGCGGAGCCTCCGGCCTCATTACCATCGCCCGGTGGGGTGCTTGGGCTTCTTTCGGCGTGCGCTCCAGCGGCTCCAGCGGCCGCAGTAGCGAGCCGGCTTCAATATCCTGGGTGGGCCCCGCCTGCAGTCT
This sequence comes from Chlamydomonas sphaeroides, assembly GCA_001662425.1. Taxonomy (NCBI): domain Eukaryota; kingdom Viridiplantae; phylum Chlorophyta; class Chlorophyceae; order Chlamydomonadales; family Chlamydomonadaceae; genus Chlamydomonas; species Chlamydomonas sphaeroides. The sequence goes on along the minus strand of BDDC01000783.1, from coordinate 37,217 downwards.
GCGGATGGTCCTTTCTTTCTGGCCTGGGGTGAAGTGTGCTAGGGGCCAGGCAGGGGGCCGTCTGGTGCTGCGCGCAAGTGGTGGCGGCCCCGACGGACACGCTGTGGTGCGGGCCGTCGAACACACGGGCATCAGGGGCGTGCGCCACTGTGGCGCCTGTTGCCCTGGAGTTGGGCTCTGCGGGTTGGGTCGGCCCGGCCCGCTCGGGCGGGAAGGGTGTGCGTGGTGCGCCCACCGGGATGGCGTGCAGGAGGAGTCTTCACACTTGGCGTTTGATCTGGCACTTGGTGTTTGGTCTTGATCGAGGCCGAAATCTGGCGTTGCTGTTGTCGTTAGTGCGGTTGCGTGCGTTGGTACGGCTACGTAGATTTGGCACGGATACGTAGTGCGGTACGGATACGTAGTGCGGTACGGATGCACGGCGCTGTACGGAGACGTAGCGCACGCGCCGCTTTGTTGGCAGACGGTTGCAGGGAAAGCCGGGGCGCACGGGTGCTTGGTAGCAGGGGTTTGGTGACAGGTTTGATGACCAGGTTTGGACGCGACGTCTGTGTTGCGCCTTGACAGCTAGCGCTCCGGCGTGGGCCGTGTGCTGCGCTGCTCTGGCGCGTGCTGGGGCGTGCTCGGGGGTTGGATGCGATGCGCGGTTGGGCGTGTGGTTGCCTCGGGGCGCGACGCCGAGCGAAGGCTGTTGGTTTGTTGCGTGGTTGCCAAGCGGGCTTGGGATGCCAATTTGCAGACACGGCGGCTGGCGAGCGGTGGAGCCACGCGCGAGAAGTGGCCCGAGCCGGCGTGTGGCCTGGCCTGTTGGTGTTGGGGTGCTGGCCACCGCTGCCTCTGACGGTGTGTTTGCCTGCGGGCCGGGGCGACGAGTGCGCTGGATGCCAGCCCAGCGGCGCCTACACGGGGTGCCCCCGCTGCCTTGCCTTTCGGTATCAGTCGCTGTGTAAACTTTTGTGTTCCGGCCGCGGTGGCGGTGAACCATTCCCGAGCTGCGGCTCCTGTGGAACTTTTGTGGTGGAGTAAGTGGCGGAACCAATTGCGTGCGGTTTTGTGACTCGCGCCTCGCGTGGGGCTGGCGCGCCGCCGCCAGCGCAATAATGGCTGTGGGGTTTGACTCGGTGGCTTGCAAAGCGCGTTGCGTGCGGTTTAGAAGAGTTGATTGCCGACATTGTTCGCCAGGGTGACGCCGCTGGCTGCCAGCACCAGGCGCCACGCCGAGGCCGCTATGGGCCGTGACCCTACCGGGCGCCTGGCCATGACCGGTGAAGGCGCGCATGCGAGCGGGCGCGTGTATGCGGCGAGCCGTGAGCCTGTGCCTGTGTTTTGGCGTCATGCAAGTTTATCGCGGAAGCATTGGGCGTTGATTGGCAGCTGTGTCTTTGCAGCAGCAGGGCCGTGGTAGCAATCCCATGTTATGCATAGCAATACCGCATCCCGGCGTGCCGCGTGCAGGGCGTGCCAGCGCGCGGGGCTTCGCTTCACCCGGTCCGGGGCGCCTCCGCTCTAGTAACGTCACGCAGCAGCGCTGCGGCATGCGTCGACGCCTGGGCAGGCGCAGATAGGGCACCGCATTATTGAAAGGTGCCAACCGGACAACCCCCAACTCACAGGTTCGCATCCCGTCGCGTTTGGGTGGGCGGGACCGTTCCCTCGCGCCAGCAGCAGCCATGTCACTTGTTCGGGGCAGCATTGTGTAACGCGCTGTTACGCGCCAGGTGAGTCGCCGCCGGTGCATTTGCTCCTCTTTTGGCCCTGCGGCCTGCTTGCCTCTGTCTGCTATGTCCTCCTGATGTCGTCGCCCCTCGACGCAGGCTACCGGATCCTACCGGGTATCGTGAATCCTCGTTTCCGCAGGCTTGTACCCCTGGCTTCGCTTTAGTTTTCCATAATAGGTGGCAATGACGAGCTAGCCGCCAGGGTTTTTGCACCATACAGCAGCGGGGGTTGCCCGGTCGGCAGCTTCTGCCTACCTGGCGACTTCAGTCAGGACGACGTCCTCACAATCTAGCACCCGGCCGCGTAACTACGCCGTGGGTCGTTGCCGAACCTCCACTTGTCGTGCGGCGTGGGGCGTGCCCCCGCAAATGGAGGAACTGCATCAGGTCACAACAGCATACCGAACACTCGACTCGAGCATCATGTGGTTGTCACCCAGGGCGGCGCTGCCGGTGCTGTGCCAGTGCGTGCCGCCGCGTGTCCTCGCCCCATCTACCCTGGCTTCTTAGCTGCTTTGTAGCATCGCGGCTGTCGGACCTCTGCAACAAAACCGCGGACGTAGGTGTGCTGAGTTGAAGAGCAGTGGGACGCCTGGGACGCGAGTGAGGGGACAGGCTTCGTTGACTTGAGCGCCAGAGTGTGAGGTTCCATGGGGTTACACCTAGCCGGTATCGGTCCGCCGCGAAGTCTGTAGCCGGTAGTGGCATCTTGGTTTGCGGCAGCGTGCAGCAGATGTGCATACCTGGGAGCCCGTCTCAGGGGCGTGGCGTGGACTGACGCTCGTCACGCTGAAGCGTGTGCGCGACCGCGGCTTCAAGCGTAGCAGCGTCGTCGTGGTGGCTTTATGTGAAGTAAGCATGAATGGGCGGGGACGCACCGACCTGCCTCCGACGTTGGTGGTGGCTTGTGGGGCCCCTCGGTGAGCGCCAGCCGAGCCTCCACCTCACCATGTCCCACTCAGTGGTGAGAGGTCTGAGCAAGGGTCTTTCGCAGCCGGCAGCGCAAGCGGCCGTAGGACGCGGTCGGCACGTCGGCTCCATTCGGGATACCGGTATCCTCCAGGGGCGCCATACGGCTCCGCCCTTCTGTGCCTCGCTCAAGCACTCGCTGCCCTGCTCCCAACGCACCTAGGGTGCCGCATGCTGCTGAGTGCGCGGACGCCCGACCTGGGCTGCCCGCGCCGGGAGCCGCCCGCGCGCCCGGCCCAAGCCTAGTAGCCTACCCTACTCCGCCCCTTGTGGGCAAGTATTAAGCGACGACCGAGGCGAGGGCGTTTGAGAACGGAACGCGTCCGGTCCCTGCATCCATGGGCTTGACCTGGCTGGCGCTTCCTGGCACTCCTTGGGTTCGGGTTGCCAGCATCACCTGGTTGTGGCTCGACGGCTATGAGCCGCCGGAAGCCGCCGGCGAGCCAGCCTTCTGCCCCCTTGAAGGTCTGGAGGGCGCTGCGCAGGGGCCGGCACCTCGGCGCACACGCACGGCAGCGCCGCGTGGACCACGGCGACTGGGCATGTGCTTGTGTCTGTCGGCTCATCGATCGGCGCCCGAGTCCCGCTGCGCTCCGTTGCTGGCGCCACACAGGGCGCGTCAAGGAACAGCGCAGGCGTTGTGGCTGGCTGCTGCGGGGCAGCGCCAGGAAGCGGCGTGCGCTGTTGCCGACGCACGAGGTGGCCGGTGGCGCAATCTTATCACACGCAACACACGAAAGGAGAATGTCTCGCTTGCGCGATGTAAACGTACAGCATGAGCCGTGCCGGGCCACTATCAACCCTGCCAAACGCGCTGACGGCAGGGCCCGGCGTCCTGGCACTCATCCCTGGGCAGCCACCACCCGCCGGCACCGCCCCAGGCCCCAGCCGCGCGGACCACCCCGCCCGCCCGCCCGCCGCCACAAACACAAGTCGCCTTCGAAAATGAAGATCAGTATGCCGGTGGGCCAGGCACGCACGCCCCTGTCACCCACCACGCCCGCTGCACGAGCACGCTCGCCCACACCCCTGCCCAGCTCGCTGCCACGTTCGTGCGGAGAGTCGACACGATCGCATCGCCGTTCGCACAGTCAGGCCCCGACGGCAGCCCAGCACCGACGCAATGAGCCCCGCCGGCCGCCACACCAAGCCGGCCAACTGGCCCACAACACAGGTGGGGCACAGGTAATGCGGTTTGAAGCCAGAGCTGCCCGCTCAGGCCCGAAGAGAAAGAGAGAGGCCCATGAAAGTCCCATGCCGAACTGAGTCGGCATACCGAGCAGACAAGCACGAATCGCAGGACGGCGCACGCAGCCCGGCCGTCCCGAGCGCTGGTCCCACCAGCAGTGGCCAGCGGCGGGTTTATTGTCGCGAGTGCTCCGAGGGGCGCACGGCTTCCGGCACACCGACGCTGCAGAGACACACTGCCCAACCTAACAACACCGCGTCGTCGCCCCGCCCACAACCACGCGCAGGCCCGGGCCACCGCACGCTCGCACCCCTGCCCATGCCAGGGGCGCGCCACGCTGCTCGGCACACGCTTCACGCCCACGCCCACGCATCACGCCCACGCACCACGCCCAGGCATCACGCCCACGCCCACGCCCACGCCCACGCATCACACAGTTCACAAATGTGCCCCCCCCCCAGCTCGCGCGCTCAACCCCAGCAAGCGCCCTGCCCCACGGCGCCGCGGCCCACGCATGCCACGAGGCGAGGCCGCCCCCAAGCGGGCCACAACCTCGCATCCCCGACAGCACACCCACCCTCCATTGCCCACTTGACCCACACACCGGACGCTGCGCACTGCCGGTGCTTGACGCATCCTCGAGCAAGCCCCCAAATCCACCCAACACTGGGCCTCGGCCCCCGCGCCGGCCAGCAACCCAGCCTCGCCTGACTCGTGCCTAGTGCTCGCCACGGCGCGCCTGGCTCTGCTGCCGGCTCGGCGGCCGGCCTCCGCCACCCAACGGCCCGACGCCGCTGGCAGACTTGCGCTCAGACTGGGCGTGCAGGACGTGCGGGTCGCCGTGCTGCGACCCCTGCTGCGCGTGCGGGCTATGGCCCGCCAGCGCCGCCTCCGCCATCTCCAGTACAGCCTGCGGGCAGGAGCGCCAGCGGGTGCGTATTCTCAACGTGCCGTGCCCAACAGCCGACGTCCCTGCATGCTGCGTTGCTCACACGCGACATAACACTCGACAGCCGGCAACGTGGGCACAGATTAAACACGGCACGTCAGGGCATGCACGTCTGGGCCACGACTCTGCTAGGATGCGGCATGCTGGCTGCGGCCGTACCTGCAGCGAGGCCACGCCGCCGACGCCGGGGGCCACCACACCGCCCCGCCGCAGCGACGCAGACGGCGTCTGCAGCCGCGATGGCGGGTGAGAGGTGGCGGTGGAGGACACGCCACTGCCCGACACGTCGTCGGCTGACGTTGCGGCGGCGGGAGCAGCGCCCGTGCCGGCGGTCACTGTCCGCAGCGCGTCCGTCGCCAACCGCATACCCAGCCACATGCCCTTGTTGCCTCGGCTAGAGGCCATGTCTGCCGCGATGTCGCGGCCCGACGGCGGCGACAAGATCGTCTTGGCGGCGGCGGCGGCGGCGCCGTCGGCGAGTGACACGGCTGTCAGGGGGGCGCCCAACGAGCCCGTCCGCCGGACCTGCGCCGCTGCTGACGCCGTTGGCGTCATGTCGCAGGGCGACGGCAACGGCGTCAGCGGCGCGAAGCGCGACGGGTGGCCGGCCGCCCAACCCGGCGACGGCATCGTCGGCGCGTGCGGCGCGGCGGCGGCAAAGGGCGCTTCGCCGGCGTGCGAATTGGCGCGTGGCGTGGCGGCGGAGGACGAGTTGCGGCCGCTGTTTGTCAGCTCGGCGACTGGGGCCAAGCTTCCGCCGGGAGCCACGCCGCCCGCCAGCGACAGCGTCGGGCCCGGCGGCAGCCCATCAAAGTCGGCACCGTAGGACGACGCCAGCGCAGCGGTGGCGGAGCCGCGATGCCCGCGCCCACTGGCATTGGCGGCGAAGGCCGCCGCCGCCGCCGCGGCGCTGGCGGCGTGCTGCGCGTGTTGCGCCGCCAGCGCCGCTGCGCCGGACGGCTCCGCCTGCGGCGAGGGCTGGACCGGCAGCGGGCGGGCGGGCGGCGGCTCCGCCGCCGCGGACGAGCCCAGCGGCGGCGGCGACGGCTGCAGCGGCAGCGGCGAGGGCGCGGCTGCCGTCAGGTGCTGCGCATTGGGCACCGCCAGCAGCTGGGCTGCGCTGGGCGCCGGTGACACCAGTACGCTCCCGGTGTAGCTGCCGGGGCCGCCGCTCGTAGACGACAGCACCGTTCCGGAGCCGTGCTCCGTGCCGGCGCCGGCAGTCTCTGAGGCCGACGGCGACACGCGCGGCGGCGACGGCGCGACAACCGGCCGGCCATTGCCGCCGGTAGCGGCCGCTGCGCCGCCACTGATCTTGGTGGTCATGGTCGCCAGCTTCCGCATAATGCGGTTCCGCAGCCGGGGCTGCTGTGACGTCGACGGCAACAGCTCGCGCTGGCCCGGCGGCGCCGCCACTGGCTGTGGCGACGGGCTCTGCGGTGCCATCTCCAGCCCAACGGCGGCGCCATGGATCCTGGAGCCCACCGGCGACAGCGTCGGCGACGGCAGGTTGGACGGAGGCGCCGCCAGCCGGAAGCTGGCCCCAGGTGACGCCACCGAAGCGCCGCCCTGCGCGTGGCTGGAGACGGAGCCGGCGGCGGACACGCGCCGCGACGCGGACGGCCCCTCGCCGCGCGTTGGCCCGCTGCCCGGCGAGTAGAGCCCGGGCAGCCCGTCGGCGGCGGTGGCTGACGGCGGCATCTCCAGTACGACAGCACCCGCCGGCACGCCGCCGTCGGGTCCTGGCGCGTGGTGCTGCCGGCCGTGTCGAACTGAGGTCTTGAAGGATGTGAAAAAGGTCCCGATGCGACTGGTGATGCTGCTGCGCCGCGCGCTCGCGTCGAAGGGCGGCGGCCCCGGCCCCGGCAAGCCCTCTACCGTCTGCCCATGCGACGAAGGCCCGCCCGAGGGCGGGCCCTGCGACAACCGGGTCGCCATGGGCGGCGACGGCAGGGCACACGACGCTGTCCGGCTGTCGGGCGCCCGGCCCGACAAGGCGGCGATGCTGGTGCCGTCCGCGCTGCTCCGCAGCCGCCCTAGGGGCTCAGCGCCGGGCCGCGGCGCGCGCTCCTCCGGCTCCATGCCGCCCTGGCTGCCGCGCTGGACGATGGGGTGGACGGCGGCACCGAACGAACCCCGCGCGTACTCCATGCTCGGGTCGTCCCTGTTGCCATACGAGCGGCTGCTGGACGCCCGGACCAGGCCCCGGCCGCCGACCGACATGGCCGTGCCGCCCAGCCGGCCGCCGCCGCCGTGCCCGCCGCCGTCGTCCGCGACATCGGTGCCCAGCCCGCCGCGCGGCGCGAGCGAGCTGGCCCTCTGCTTGACGCTGATGAAGCGGCGCGGCTCGCGCACGGAAGACCCCGCGGCCAAGCCGGCGCCGGCCGGACCGCTGTGGCCGTGGGTGCTGTGCTGCTGGCCGCCGTGCAGGCCGGCGCGCAGGGCGGCGCTGCGGGGCGTGCTGCGGCCTGCGCCGGTGCCGGGGCCCGAGGCGCCTGTGAGGACGCTGTCCGCGGGGCTGAGGCTGGCGGAGGACTGCAGCATGGCCAGGTAGGCAGCGCGGTTGGCCTGTGGCGTGGGGCGCAGGCGTGGGGTGGGCAGAGCGACCGAGGCAGATGTGGGACATGGCGCCCTGTGGCCGCACACGGGGCAGGTCGGGTGCAGGGTAGCGCTGCGGTGCTTCGGGGGTGGGTTGGTGTACCACGCGCCGGCGCAGGGCAGGCAGGCGGGCAGGGTCGGGGCGAGTGCCAGCATGGACGCACGTCAGCATGCGGTACCCCCGGAGGAGCTTGAGCAGCTGGATCGCGAGGGCCCCATCCCTGCCCTCTGCCCCAGCCTCGCCACCTCGCCGCGCCGCCCTCCCGCGGCCGCACCGTGAGCGACTCCAGCTGCGGCCCCAGCCCCGGCAGCAGCTCCACGCTGCGGCCCCACAGCGGCGCCACCTCCAGCGCCATGCGCGGCACCTCGAGCAGCAGCAGGCTCTGCACGTCCTCGCCGGGGTCGTCGCCGCCGCCCTGGAGGGTACGGGTGGCGAGACGGGGAGTTGGCGCCAGGCAGCAAGGCGGCGGGCCATGCATGGGGCCGCCACATCGCGGGCTCGGCCATGTTCACTGACACGGCGGTGGCGTGCCGACGGCACGCGCCTTTCCGGCCGCCACCGAGCCGCCCTCTCCACCTAGGTCGCCGGGGCCCTGCCCTCGGCGCCGGCCGGGGCAGAGCCGCCGGACCGCCCTTCCCTTTCCCTTCCACTTGCGCGCAGCCGGTCGGCGGTGCTGACGCTCACCAGGAGCACCATGGTCCTCCTGCGGCTGCCCACGCCCGAGGCCAGGCGCGAGGCCCAGTTGCGCACGTCCGTGGCCCGGCCCAGCAGCAGCGACAGCGCGGTGGCCGTGTCCTTGACGTGCAGCTGCTCCGACCAGGTCTGGTGTGGCGGGAGGGCGGCGGCGAAGGTTGGGTGTGGCGGGGTCAGCATGGCACGTGGCACGGTTGACCGGTCACGGGCACACGCTACGGCAGGCCGACCGCAGCACCGCTGCCGTGGGGCCTGAGGCTTGGCCTGGCGGCGAGGCCTGTGGCTCAGTGCGAGTGTCATCGCTTTAAATGGCACGTAGAGGTGCTGCAGAGGTGGCGAACGTTAGAGGTGTTCGGCAGTGGCGAGTCGTCTGGGTTACAACTGGCTAACACATTCGCTCAGGCCTAGCTCACACCAGCCCCCTCCTGCTGCAGTACTAACCAGCAGCAGCAGCGCCGAAACGGCCGTCCGCATCTCGAGCAACTTGCTCTGGTCGTTGCCAGCAGCCTGCGCGAATGGGGACATGTGAGGCTTGGGTTGAATGGGTGCCTCCAGTGATGAGCGCCGCCTGGATGCTGCATGCGAGCGGACCCTTCGCCAGGAGTTGCGTCCCTCGTGACAAACACCAAGTGAGCAGTGCTCTGCAGGAAGGCCCCGAGGGGAGGTGCACGCCGCGCCGCATCCGCACCTGCACTAGGGCTTTCAGGCTCAGCGGCGGCGGCGCCGCCGTATCACCGCTGGGGCTGTCGCCGCCGCCGCCATCGGCACCGTCGGACTGCGGCGCTACCACCGCCGAGCCGCCGTTGGGCAGGGCCTCGCCGGCGGCGCCGCCTCGGCCGCTGGCGTCGGCGTCAGCGCTGCCCGACTCCGTCCCGGCTTCCTCAGCGCCGATGGGGCTCTTGCCCTCCGACGCCAGCGTGCCGTTGGCGGCGGTGTGTGCACTGCCGCCGGCTGCGGCTGGCGCCGCCGCAGACGGCCTGGCGCACTGCAGGCCTGGCAGCGCCAGCACAGCGGTCGGCTGGTTGCGCAGCGTCAGCAGGCTCACGACTGTGGCCCGCACCGCCGACTGCTCCATCGGCGATAGCGCCGCCAGCACGTTGCTCTCGCCGGAGAGGATGTCATCGACCACGGCCGCCAGCCGGCTGCGCCGCGCGCTCATGCCTCCGCTGCGGCCACGCGACGACGGCGTCGCGCCAACCTGGGGCAGGTTGCCGCTGTTGTTGGCCGAGGAAGAGGGAGGCACGATTCGCAGCTGCGCCGAGGGGCCGCGCTGCGGCATCACCGAAGGGTTGGAGCTGCGCAGGGGCGCCAGCGGCCGCGAGTCCTCGTCCGCCTCCTCGCCGGCGGCATTGGCGGCGCCGCTGCTGTGCAGCGTGTTGCCGCCCGACTCGGACAGGGGGCTCTGCGGGTCGGCAAAGGGGCTGCGCTGCGGCGACGGCCGCGTGCTGCCGGCCTGGCCCGACGTCGACGCTATCGCGCTCGCTACCGCCGCTGCCGCCGCGCTGGCGGCGGCACCGGGCTCCGGCGCCGAGCTGCGGTCCCGTGGCTCGCCTGGGGCATTGCCGCGGGGGCTCGGCGCCGCCGATGACGGCAGCACCGAGTCGCCAACCTGCAGCGGCAGCAGCGCCGCCGCCGCGGCGGCGGCGGCGTGCAGGCGCAGCCGCGCGCTGCCCTTGACGCCGCTGCCGCCGCCGCCTCCCGCCGCGGCCTGCTGCGCGGCGACCGACAGCTGCTCGCCCTCCCTGTCCACGTTGAGCAGCGAGGCGGCCAGCACCAGGGCAAGCAGGTGGTGCGGCCCCAGCGCCGCCGCCAGCTCGCCGTGCATCCGCAGCGTCAGGTACACGCCCTGCGGGGTCGCGGCGGCGGCAGACGGGCTCGCTGCTGACATGCACGGGTGCAGTTCTGATTGCAGACGACTTCCAGCCAGCGCCCATCGCTGCCACGGCGCGCCCGGAAACGTCACATCCTCGCCCCCGCGCCGCCCAGCTGCCCGGCACGTGCGACCTGCGCCCCACCTGCAGCACCCCCACGCTGTGCGCGAGGTTGAAGTACTCTGGCCCGCTCTGCGCTCCCGCGAGCCGGACCAGGTACGACACCAGCACCTCGTCGCCCGCCTCCACCAGCGGCGCCAGCCCGGGCCCCACGTGGCGGGGCAGCGCCAGCACCAGGTCACGCGCGTGTCTGTCGGGCAGGAGTGAACAAGCAGGGCGAGCAGCAGGCAAGGCAGCGCGTCTCAGGGGCCTGTGGGATGCGCGACGGCAGGCTGCGCGACCCAGCCGGGCTTTAATCAAGGCCTGGCAGCGGTGCCGCCTTTGCGTTCCTCACCCCATAAGCTCCTCCTGCTTCATGGCCCACAGGTTGCCGCGCGTGTCCATCAGCGCCGCGCTGCCGCGCCGCGCCACGCCGCGCAGCCGCTGCCGCGCCACGCTGGCTGGCAGCGCCGCCACGCTGAAGCTCGCGCTCGTCAGTCCGCCGCTGCCGCCGGCGGCGCTGGCGAGCAGCATCTCGCCGCGCCGCCGCATCAGCAGCAGCCCCACGCCGGCGGCGCTGTCGCGCACGGCGGCCTCGTCGGCGGCGCTGAAGGGCACAATGCGGCGCTCGCCCTCCTCGCTGCCGGCCTCGTCCCAGGAGGTCCAGCGGTTGACGGCGACGATGACGGCGATGACGTCGCCCTGCTGCGGGATCTCGGCGGCGCCGCCGCCCGCGGCCGCGGCGGCGGCAGCGGGCGCGGCGCTGTTTGCGATCTGGCGCAGCATGCGTGTGGATGGGGTGGTGGAGAAGACGGGCACGCACATCATGCTCTTGCTCACGTAGCCGGCGGGCAGCTCCTGCGAGTGGGGTGCAGTGCACGGGGCACAAGTGGAGCGGGATGCCACGGAGTGCCCCGTCGGCGCCACAGCGCCATGCGGCTGGGCTGTACCAGATGGCAGGCCGGCCCGAGGCTTCAGGGGCGCAGCCCCGGCCGCAGAGCCCTTCCGCGTCCTCGTCCGGCCTGAGCGCACCTCGAGCTCCGGGTTGTACGCCTCTGCCTGCGCAACGTCCTCCACCCGCACGATGCGCGCCTTGCGCACCGCCGACCCCACCAGCGTGCCGTCCAAGGGCAGGATCTGCAAGAAGGGGGTGCGGCCGCCCGGGAGCGCCAGCCGTGTCACAGCGCGCCCGGCCCAGCCAGGCGCAACCCCGGCGCCTCAAAGCGCATCGGCCCTTGAGCGGCAGCACAGCCCCACGGCCCCAGGCGCCTCGCCTTGTCTGCGGCGCTGTGCCTGCTCGCGGGCCACAGCTGGTTGCGGCCGTGGTCCACCACGTACAGCTTGATGACGTCGCACTCGATCACCTGGCGCCGGGCAGGCGACAGGGCAGGCGACAGGGCAGGCGGCAGGGCAAACAGGCAGCTCAGCTTGGGGCGGGGCTGTGGGAAAAGGCAGCTCTTGTGCCCCCAACTGCAAGCCGCCGCCCTCCAGCGTTGCCATGCCGCCGCCGCATCACGCCCCCCGCCCTTGAGAGCATACGCAGCCCGGCCGCCGCCCTGCTCTCCAGTCCCCGCCCGCCGCGGCCGCACCTTGTACAGCGTGTCCAGGATGGCGGTGAAGGTGTCCCGCAGCGTCATGCCGGGCGCCTCCAGCACCCTGCCGTACAGCTTGAGCAGCAGCTCGCGCCGCAGCGCCGCCGCCTTCTCCGCCGCGGCGGCCGCCGTCATGGCGGCGCTCACGCCCAGCTGCTCGTGCATGTGCACCGCCAGGGCCTGGGCGCGGGTACGGGGAGGCAGCGTGGGGTGTGGGTGCCAGCATGCGCGAGGTGTGCTACAGGGCCGGAGGCCCCGACCCTCTCGGGAGCCGACGTAGGGGCCAGGGGCCTCCAAGCCTTAGGCTCGGGTTGAGTGCTAACAGCAGCGACCGGGACGGCGGCCAAGGGGCTGGGTGCAGGCAGGTAGCGAGGTCGCAGGGCGGCAGGCTGCGCTGTCGCAGCCGTGAGGGCCACAGGGCTGCAAGTGACACGCGGCGCCACGCAGCGGGCGCCACGCAGCGGGCGTTCGCCTCACCTTGAGGTCCGACGGCGTGGCGGTTGTGAGCACCAGCTGCTTAAACGCCGCCGTGCCCAGCCCCACCGCCAGCCGGGGCACGACCGCGCCAGCCGCAGCCACCGCCTCCGGCGTGCTCAGCGGCGCCGGCCGCGCCTCTCTGCCGGCGCCTGGCGGCGCGGGCAGCGAGGCCACGCCCGAGGCCAGGCCAGCCGCGGCCGCCGCTGCTGCCGCCGTGGGCTCGTCCAGGGACTTGAGCAGTTTGCACAGCTCCTCCTCCTCGCCCAGGAACGAGTTGCGGGCGGTGCTGTAGCGCTCCATGGCCTGCGGGGGCGGTGCGTGGTGCAGGGCGTAGGGCGTGGTGAGCAGCGCGGCGGGGGGGGGGTGTAGGCAGGGAGGAGGCATCGGGGAAGCGGCCTTGGGTGGTGGACATCGCAGCGGTACTCCGCATGGCCTGGCGGCAGGACCCACGTCACATTCCATCCCATCAGGCAGTGCTTCTACATGCCAAGGTTTGGACTTCCCTCGGTGCACCCCCTGCCCTGTGCGCGTATGTTGGTGCGCTTCACTCCTGGAACACCCCTTCCCCCGGCCGCGGCCTCGCCTTCTTGAACTGCGGGCTGGTGAGGAAGGCCTCCCGGTCCATGGCCGCGTCACCGTGGCCGCCCGCCGCGTTTGTGCCGGCGTTGGGCGAGTCGGGCCGCCTGCCTGAGTCCCCAACCTGCGCGCGTGCACACAGACGGGAGCGAATTCACGCCAGGAGGAGTGCGCCAGGTGACGCCGCAACCGCCTGCAGCTACGCCGCCAGCACGGGCCGCTCGCTGCTGCCCGCCTCACCTCGCCCTCTAGCAGGTACGTCACCATCTCGCCCTTGCCCTTGACCGCGATTTTGCCGCGGAAGCTGCACTGGTAGCGCTCCTTGATCAGCTCATACGTGGTGCAGCTCAGCTGCACCTCGCCCGCGATGCCTGGAGGGAGAGCGCGGCGACACCCGGAGCAGCAGCAGCGTGAGCAGGGGAGGAGTGACCGCACCGCACACTGAGCGGGGGAGCTGGCAGGGCATGTGGCCGTGCTGGTGGAGAGAAGGCCGGAAGCAGGAGAGGTGCCGCACCCGTGCTCTCCATGCGGCTGGCGGTGTTGCAGGTGTCGCCGAAGAGGTGCCAGCGCGGGTTCTTGAAGCCCACCACGCCAGCCGTGACAGCGCCCGAGTGCACGCCGATGCGCACGTTGATCTCCGGCTCGCCGCTGATCTCCTGCGGCGGTCAGTAACAGCGAGGACGGCAAGGGTTGCCGTTAGCGCCGTGCCAGCACCAGCGCCGCCCCCGCCCGTGGACCCCACCCGGCTGCCCGTGACTGCGTTCAGCAGGACCCCATTCGCATCAGCCTCTCCTGTCTCCGTCTCCGCCTCACGCTACCCAGCCGCGCGGGTCCCCACCTGCAGCAGCGGCACGCAGGCGCGTATCTCCAGCGCCGCCGCCGCCACGCGCTCGGCGTGGTCGGTGCTCTCATCAGGCGCGCCGCCGACCAGCATGTACGAGTCGCCGATGGTTTCCACCTGTGAGGAGGACAGGGTGATGTCAGTCAGGGCTTCAGGATGGCCCCGGGCGCAGTGCAGCGCTGTGCGGAGCGGCCACCGCCGCACGCCGTGACAGCGGCCGGCCATACCTTATACAGCCCGTACTTCTCCACGATCTCGTCGAACACAGTGTACATGTTGTTGAGGTGGCGCATGGCGTCCTCGGGCGAGATGCGCGACGAGATGGTGGTGAAGCCCACCAGGTCTAGGGAGGGAGGGCGCACGCGCAGGAGCCGGCCGCGCTCAGGTGTGAGCGCGACGCCTGATGGCGGGCCCTCGCCGGGGTCGCTGTGCGGACCTAGGAAGTCGCCACACGCAGCGCCCTGCGCCAAGGTGAGTGCGGCCGCGCAGCCGCCGGGGCCGCACCTGTGAAGAGCACGGTGGCGTTCTGGAAGGAGTCCGCAATGGTCTGCGCCCGCTGCTCCGGCCCTGCCTCCCACCACCGCAGCTCCTGCAGACGTGCAGGGCGCGGGCCAGGGTAGACGCGCAGCGCCAGCCAGCGGCATGGGGAGCCAGAGCGGTGATTCCAAGCGCTGGCAGCCCTGCTGATCATACCCACTCTCTTTTCCGCTAGCCCTGCCCGACGGCGAAGGCCATGCATTCCCTAGCGTGCCCATCGCGGAACTCCCACTGCATCCCGCGTGCACCTCGCCACCCCGCTGCCTGCTCGCAAGCCCCCGTCCTCCGCGCACCTTGAGCTGCCGCGCTATGCGGGGCGGCACCATGCTGTTGAGCAGCGTGTCGCTGATGCGAGCCTCCTCCTCGGCCTGGAGGCGGGCGGCGCGTCAACATGGCCAGCGCCAGGGCCTCACCACACGCTCCGGAAGGCGCCCCGCCCCACGCCGCAGGTCTGCGGCTGCGAGGCTGCGGCATCAAGCACCTCGCGGCTTCAGCACCTCCTGCCGTGGGCTCACCTTCCACCGCGCGTTGTCGATCTCGTTGACCAGCCGCGACACGTAGTTGGCCAGCAGGTCCGTCTCGGGAGCGGGCGGCTTGCTGCGGTGGTTGGGCGTTTCGCTGTCGTTGTCCTGGTCCACACCCACCTGGGCGCACGGCGGTGCGGGCAACGGGCGGAGAGGGATTGAAGGTGGGTATAAATTGGATTGAGGTTGCGAAAGCAGTGACGGGCCCCGGTGCAGGCAACACCGGGTGGGGGCAGGCACCCGCCGCCTCGCTTCGCGCAACCCAACCACATGGCCCCACCCTGCGCGCGGTCCCCAGGCCGGATCGACCATCGACACGCAGGTTTTGTCACCGTGGGTGCCAATCAGCGTGCGCGACAGCTGCCGTGAGAGCGGCACCTCCCTGCCCCGCTTCGCTCGCACCACCGCCCCATGGGGCCCCCTCGGCTGCTAGGCCCCACACTAGGCCCCACACTAGGCCCCACACTAGGCCCCACACTAGGCCCCACATCAGGCCCCAGGCCGCACCAGAATCATGCGGCGCAGGTAGCGCAGCATGGTCTCGATGGGCACGATGACGTACGTGGTGGCGTCCTTGCCGAAAAAGTAGGCCGACAGGCCGAGGCACAGGATGATGACGGTGGTCAATATGATGTTGAATCCCGCATTCAGCTGCGTCGTACGGGTCACGTCGTACCACACCGTGTTCCACACGTTCGGAAAGTCGCACGAGTCCATGTTTGAGGCCTCGTACGACACGCATTCGATCTTGGTGCGCAGCTGGTTCACGACGCGCATGTGGTCGCGCGTGTACGGCACGGCCTGTACGAGCGTGCCGTTGGTCGTGGCGTCGATGTACGTCAGCAAGATCACGGGGTACGGCGCGTTTTTAATGAAGTTTTCTGCAGTCATGACGCCATATGTCAGCAGCTGGATCCGGTTGTAGTCCGCCGCCTGACGAGTATATGTTGCGGAGGGGCACGAAAGGAGAGGGCCAGGAGGCAGCCGGTTGAAGCACCTCAGGTAGACACCAGGCGACAGGAAGCCGAGCGCGCGCCCGTGCCTGCTGGCCCGCAGCACAACGCTATCCCCGGCCCCGGCAGCTTCCTGGGCTGTCCCACTGCCGCCCTGCTACCGCAGCGCCGTCCTGCGGCCGCTGCCAGGCCGTTGCCAGGCCCCTCTCCTGCCGCTCACGTCTGCGGGCGTGGTCTCCAGGAAGGTGGCCACGATGAGCACAAAGAGGATGATGATGACGCACTTGCGCGTGGTGGACTCGGCCAGCAGCTCGCCCAGGACCGTGGGCCGGATGGGGCCCTGTGGGGAGAGGGGTGTGCGGCATTGGGGTGGTGAGCGCGCTGGGGCCCTGTGCGGAGTGCGGCCGTGGAGGCGGGCGTCGGGATGCGTGGGGGCAGCTCGGCAACTGGGCTTCGCCGCACACGCAATGCATGGTCCATGCCAGAGCGATGCACGCAACCGCTGGTCACCCAGGCCGTGCCCTCGCCACGTCTAGACCCATGTACGCGCCCAGTTCCGCTCCGGAACCGGCCCGTGTGCGCCCTGCGCTGCCGATTTGCGCCGCCGCTTCAGCGCCACTCACGCTGCCGAGGCCCTGCGGGTCCATTCCCTGCTTGGCGCGCCGCCGCATTTGCAGCACCTTGAGCAGCCGCAGCGCGCGGAAGAGCCGCAGTATCCGCAACACGCGCGTGATGCGGCCTGACGCAGTGGCCAGCCGAGCGGGCGGGAGGGGGCCGGGTAAGTTGGAAGGCTGCTTGCAGCGACGCGACGACACGCCGCTAGAATTTGTCGGCGAGAGTCCGTTCGCGCGTAGTGGCCGTCGTTCCGGCCCCAAGCTCACGCGTACGGGATTTGCAAGGCTCGACATCGCCCCAGCAGAGGCACACGGGGGCGCTGGTAGCGGCGCTGCTGTCGGCGCAGCTGCAGCTGGCATGCGACGTGCACAGCTGGGGGCTCACCTATCTGGGACCCGATCCGGGCAGCTCGTCCTGCACGGGTGATCTGCAGCGCATTGGAGTCTGTGTCGTTGAGAATAGCATCTGCCAGCCATTGGATGTCCAGGATAAGAGATACCGTGCCAACAAGGTCAACCCAAAAGAAGAAGCTGCGGGGAGCGTGTGTGCGGAGGGTTGAGGCAGGTAGCCCAGTCAGCGGGCTGTGCGGCTGTGCCAAACATGCATTGATAGTGAGACCGTCCATGGGCAGGCAGGCCTAGCACGGGAGGCCGTGCACTGCCAGACTATCGTTGCGCATGTCGGGTGCCGAGTCACCCCACGGCTCTGCACGGCAGGAACGGCACCCTGCTGTGTACCCCCCGCCACCGGGCTGTGGCCCTCTCTCAGTACCTGAGCAGGTATTTCTCCACGAAGATGGCATTGAGTATGAGCTCCACGCCGAAAACACAGAAGCTGAACAGCAGGAGGGCACTGACGACGGTCCGTGCTGTGTCCGAGCCCGCGACCACATCGCACATATCGACCGAGTACAGGCAGAACAGCGTGATGATCACCGTGAAGAGCAGCCAGGGTGCGCCGGTCAACAGCTTCTGCATGTTGTGCACGTTCGCACGGCCGAAGCAACCGTACGCGTAGCCCCGTCTTTTGTTATTCATTGACCACCAGAAGTCGTGAGGCCTTCCCGCGCTCTCGACATGCTGAAGCGTGTCCTCAACCGTGGCTTCAAGCGCAGCAGCGTCGGGGTTGTGGGGCCGCTGGGTGAGGGCCCGCGGCGTCTCCACCCCCACGCTCTGATGAGATATTGGAGAGTCTTCCGCGGCCGGCAGCGCAAGCGGCTGTAGGACGCCGTCGGCTCCATTTGGGACAACCTCCAGGGGCGCCATACGGCTCCGCCCTTCTGTGCCTCAAGCTATCGCTGCTAGGCTCCCGATGCGCCATTGGCACCGCATACTGCGGAGTACGCGAACGCCCGACCTGGGCTGTTCGCGCCGAGAGCCGCCCGGCCCAAGACTACTCTGCTAATGAGTTAAGGTATATAAGTGTTAAGCTACCAACAAGGCCGTGGGTACCTGTGTTGCGTCCAGTAAGACTGCGAGAGGTCTGGTTCTACAAGTTCGGCTTGCAAAGATGGCAACAAGTTCTGCAATTATATGTGTTCACACAGGATGTTACTCGGAGCCGGTGGGGGGTCAAGCTGTTCCTCCTGTTTTGCAGAGCAACCATGTGCAAATTTCGATTGTCGTCGCAGCGCGAAGCCAGAAAGCATACAAGCCACGCCACAATGACATCTCACCTGTCTCACACGATGAGCGCGATATAGCGTTAACATAGGCCAGATTCGCGCGCGCAAGCAGTTCTCGCTGCGGATGGCCTCGCCGGGCTACGGTAGCTATGGAAGTGCAGCTGGCAGCTTTGGTGCGCGCGGCGCTGGCGGCGGGACTGCGGGCGGGAGGACCCCGGGTGGCGCGCTCTCTGTGGAGCAACATGTTGAGCGCAACTGGCTGTTCGATCATGGGCAGCACACGGACAAGTGCAGCCCGGCGGCGGCGTTGTTCCTCGAGGAGCGACTGCAGCAGCTGGCCCGGGTGGGTGACCGTTCACGGGTCGGCGCCAACTCCGTAACACCACGCCCGCACCCCCCTGCCTCCCCTGCTCATGCGCCATCACCACACCACACGCACCTCAACCCCCTTCCCCATCCCCCGCCCCGCCCGGCCAGGCCCGCGAGCCATCGGAAGCCGACGACACCGTGCGGCAGGCAACCATCGCGCGCCTGCAGGCGCTACTGCCGGCGCTCTTCCCGCCGCCCTCGGCGCTGCACCTGACGCCCTACGGCTCCTTCCTCAGCTCCTGCTACAGCCGCGGCAGCGACCTGGACCTCGCGCTCACGGGCCGCCTGGCGGCGGGCGACGGCCCGGACGCGCCCACGGCGCCGCTGGTGGGGCCCGGGGGTCCCCTGGCGGCAGGGGTGCTGGCGCACGGGGGTGCCGTACAGTGGGCCGGGGGCCGGCCCGCAGGGGCGTCTCCGCATGCGATGCCGCAGAGCGGGTGGCGCACGGGTGGGGCGGGACGGGCAGGTGGGCGCGGCGGTGGCGCAGCTGTGGCGCGGCGGTGGCGCAGCGCACCCGCGGGGCGGCGCTGCATGCGGCAAGGAGCCGGCACAGGCCGCGGCCCTGCATCGCCCGGAACCTCCTGTTGCCGGCTGCCCACCTCCAGCCCCTTGGCCCCGCTGCCTCTCCCGGCCCCATACGCAGTACCTGCCGCAGCCTCGCCAGCTCCTCCTGGGCGGATCCCTAGCTACGCCCCTGCCCCTGGCCCTGTATCGGAGCCCCGGCGCCCAGCTGCCCGTGCGGTGCCGCCTGCCCCCACCTGCCTCCCCTGCTCCGCTGCTCCCTCGCCTCCCCGCCTGCCTGCCTGGCCCCAGGAGGAGCTGAACGACGAGGTGTACGTTTTCCTGCTGGCCACACTGGCCGACAAGCTGGAGGCGGCGGGGGTGACCCGCGGGCCCGTGACACGCATCCTGGAGGCACGCGTGCCCATTATCAAGTGAGGGACATCGGGAAAGTTATGGAGGGGAAGGGCCAGGGAATGGCGGGATTGGGGCTGGGAGGGAGAAGGGGAAGGGGCTGGGAAGCGGCGGCCAGGCAGGTGGGTAAGGCGGCAGCGGCCCCCGCTGCGACGGGGCTCCTGGTGTTGGAGCAGGTCAGGTCGCGGGGGCTGGGGGGCTGGGGGAGGGGGCCGCAGGCCCCGACGTCAAGCCTCACACAAGTTGGAGCCTCCCGGCCGGGCTGGGACCCCACTGTGTTGGGTTGGTGGTTAGGGAAGCCGGGTGCATATGGACCTTCGATCATGCGAGATGAGGGGTTGGGCTGCCAGCCATGGGACTGTGATCGCGTGCGTACCTCCTCTCTCCAACTGTACTTTTCCGCCCGGGCAGGGGGGCGACGGGGCAGCTAGAGCCGGGTAGGCGCGGGAGCAGAGCTCGGCAGGGGGTACAATCGGGCCAACCGGGAGACGGCGGAGTCCGGAGCGCTCAGACGCGCATACGAGAGGTCGAAACGGAAGCTCCACAGGGCTCAAGCCCGAACTCGGCTGCGCAGTGCAACCTGCACCACCTCGCTCGCCCCGCGCCACACCCCGCCCGGCACGCCCGCAAGGTTCGTGGAGGCGTCCAGCGGCATCGAGTGCGACATCTGCGTCACCACGCGCGGCTGCGACTTCAAGGGCGCCGTCGTGCGGCTGCTGCACCGCCTGCAGCCTAGCTTCGCGCACCTCATACGGCTGGTGAGCCACGAGACTGGAGATACTGGGAAACACAGGTGGCGGGCCTCGTTGGATCGCCATCGACCAAGCGTGTAGCGCACGCCGTGCGGGCGTGCGACCGGCGGGCGTTGCTGGGTCAGCCGGCCTACACGCAGCGGCTGGACAGCACGTGCCCGCACGGCTGGCGCGCGCCGGGAGAGACGCACGCGGTTGCCAGGTGCTGGGCTGGGCCGCGCGATGCTCGTGTGGTGTGGGGGCCAGGGCGCGCAGCGTGCTGGCAGACGACAGGCACGTCTGGTGGGCGAGGGCGGCGCACCCAGAGCGCTTGAGAGGGAGGCACCAGTGCGGTCACATGCCGGCAGAGCGCCGGCCTGCAGCTCAGGCCTGTGGAGGCGGGGCGGCGCCGGCGAGCAGCCTGCGGCCAGCCGAGCCACGTGCCCTGGCGCGGCGGCTCCTGCAGGGCCCTCCACCGCCTCAGCCTCCACCGCCTCAGCCTCCACCGCCTCAGCCTCCATGGCGCCCCCCCTGGCGCCCCCAGGCCAAGCTGTGGGCCCACACGCGCGCGGGGCCACGCGGGGAGCCGAGTGCCCGCTTGGCGGCCGCAAGCCGCAGCCCCTGACGCCCGCCCCTGACGCCCCTGACGCCCCCTGCCTGCCCGCAGGTCAAGCTGTGGGCCAAGCAGCACGACATTAACAACGCCCACTGCGGCACGCTCAACTCCTGGTCGCTGGCGCTCATGGCGCTGTACGCGCAGCAGACCTTCCCGCACGGCGCCCTGCTGCCGCCGCTGTGGCGCCTCTTCCACGACGAGGAGCCCAGCGGCCCGGGCGGCTCGGGGCGGCCGCTGCAGGTGGGGCGCGGGAGCGGGTGGAGCGGCGGAGGAGGGGAAGGGAAGCGGAGGAGGGTCCGGGGAGGGGGCGGCGGCT
>BDDC01000783.1:0-16153 GCA_001662425.1 Chlamydomonas sphaeroides | reverse complement strand
GGGGGGGGGGGGGGGGGGGGGGGGGGGGGGGGGGGGGGGGGGGGGGGGGGGGGGGGGCAGGGGCGGGACGGCGGCTGCAGGTTGGGCACGGGAGGGGACATGGTAGGGGCGCCGCGGATGGGGGCGGGAAAGGGGCAGCAGGCTGCTGCACGGCTGGGACCCTCGCCGAGGCTTGCACCATCGTCGCGTGCACGGCTCACCCCTGGCTCCCCCCTCCGCAGGACAAGAGCCTGCAGCTGGACGCCATGCTAGAGCGCGCCGCCGCCAAGTGAGGCCCGGGAAAGGCGACAGGGGCGGCGGTGTCCGGCATGGGGCAAAGAGGCCGCCGGCCCTTGTCTGCGCCGGCCCGCGCGCCCCGGGGCTCTGCTCAGCAGCCCGCCCCGCTGAGCCCGGTGCCCGCCCGCCCGCGCCCTGTGTGCCGCAGGTGCGGTGACGAGGGCAGCCGGCTGCTGGCCCCGCGCTGGGCCGAGGGCGGGCCGCCGCCGCTGCTGGAGCAGCTGCTGTGGTTCCTGTCGGCCTTCACCGCCATCACCGGCCAGTGGCGCGACAACGGCTCCCACAGGTGCGGCCCCCGGGGGGCTTACGCTCGGAGGTTCGCAACTAGTTCGTTACTCCCATGGTATATACCCCCCGGGGGGCTCCGTCACGGGGCTCGGCTCGCGGCCCGGCCCGGCTGGTCCCGGAGCTGCACCCGGAGCTGCTTTCTCCCAGGGTGCAGCCGCATCCGCCCGCAGCAGCCTGCGCCCACGGCGCCCACCTGCCGCCCCACACCTGCCGCCACACACCTGCCGCCCCACACCTGCCGCCCCACACCTGCCGCCCCACACCTGCTGTATACCGTTACACCACACCCCGAGCCCCTTCCAACCCGCCGCCCTGCCTCCCTGCGTCCGCCGCCAGGAACTGGCGCGTGAGCCCCTGGCTGGCGCGCGGCTACACGGGCCGCTTTCGCAAGGCATACATTGCGGCCGTGGAGGAGCCCTTTGACTGCGACGACAACACCGCCCGCAGCATCGGCATCAAGGTAGGGGTGGGGCAGCGTCTGGTCACGACGGGCGGCCGGGGTGTAGGAGGGAAGGGCAAGCTGGGCCCAGGCGGGGAGGCAGGCAGGCTGCTGGGGCTGCTTGGCTCCGCGCCCGTCCAGGCCCATGGTCTGGACGCGCGTCTTGCCGCTGGCCTGCACGGCGCCCCCGCACTTCGCGCCCCACCCTAGCCCTGCACTGCACCTCTCACCGCCCCATCCCTGTCCGCAGGAGCGGCACGAGAACACGCTGCCGTACATTGCATGGGTGTTCTCGCACTCCGTCCACCTGCTGCGCACCGTGACCTCCGTCACGGGTAGGGAACCGGGTTCGGAGCACTGGGCCACCAGGGCGTAAGGGCTGGGTACCTGGGGGCTGCATGCGGGGGGCTGCGCGGCTCTGGGCTTGCCGGACCTGGGGCCGCCGCTCGGGCTCATCGCGGCGGCCGGCCCACAGCTGCAGCTGCCCAAGTGCCCCGCCACCGCCAGCCCCTGGCACCAGCCTTGCTGCTCACCGGCCACCCGGCCACGACCTTGCGCCTGCCCCTACCACGCCCGTGCCGCCGCAGACGCCGCGCGCACGCTGGTGTGGCTGTTCGGGCCGGACGCGCTGCCCACCGTGGGCCTGACGCCGCTGCAGGTGGGTCGCCGCGTTGGCCACCTCCGCCGCTAGCTCGCACCGACACCGGTCGGGCGCCCCCACCGCCCTCCGGCGCCCAGCCCCGTCCAACCCGGCCCTCTGAACCCGCCGTCCCGCGCGTGTGCCCCTCCACCCTCACCCGCAGCTGCCGCCCTCGGCGCTGCCGCCCGATGTGCGCACCACCCTGGAGCGCATGGAGGTGGCGGCGGCAGCGGCGGCGGCGGCCGCGGCGGCGGCGGGCGACAAGGACGAGGACGCAGAGGCACAGGCGGCGGCGTTCCGGTGAGCAGCGGCGCGCGTTCTTGGTCCGTCGCCACCCGGGCAGCACCTGCGGCGCTTCGCAGCGGCTCGTCTCGACCTCGCCACCGCCCGCACCCCTTCCGCCTTCCGATGCGCCGGCGCCGGCCGAGCGCCTGCCTGCCTGCCGTAACCCCGGCCCCGCTGCCCGCCTGTGCTGACCAAACCGTCGCCACGCTCCACCCGTGCTCCTCGCCGCTGCTCCCCGTTTCCCCGCCACCCCGCCACCCGCACCGCAGCTCCCTCATGGACTCTCTGCGCGTGGGCTCCCCCATCGTCAGCCTGGAGGAGTGGCGGCATTACCAGTACCTGCACCACCACCAGCCCCACGGCCGCGTTGTGCGGCCGCCGCTGGCCTGGCACGCCTTCACGCCGCCGCCCAAGCGCCGCGGCTCGGCGCCCGCGCCGCAGCCGCCCCCGCCGCCGCCGCCGCCCAACGGCCTGGCGGCGGCGGGCCGCAGCTACACCGCGCCGCCGCCGATGCCGCAGCGGCCGCCGCAGCCGCCGGGCCCGGCGCCGCCTCAGGCGCCCGGGCCGCGGCCGCATAACGCCTTCACGTCCATGCACTCATACCCTCCCCACATACCCCAGCAGCACCAGCAGCAGCACTCGCAGCAGCACCAGCAGCAGCAGCCCGGGCCCGGGCAGCAGTCGGGGCTGCTGCGGCAGCAGCTGGCGCCGCCCGGGCACCAACACCAGCAGCCGGGGCTCTTTGCCGGCGGCGGCGGCGGCGGCGGCGGCGTGCTGGGCGGCGGCGGCGGCGTGCTGGGCGGCGGCGGCGCGCCGTCTGACACGCAGTCGCTGCTCGCGCTGCTCAAGGCCGGCGCGAGCAATGACGGTAACGGCGGCGGCGGCGGCGCTGGCGGCGGAGCCAACCCCGGGCGAGCGCTGCTGGAGCGGCTGCAGGGGCTCAGCCAGCAGCAGCCTACGGCGGCGGCGGAGCGCGCGGGCGCGGCGCGGGCGGCGGCGGCCAGCGTGCTGGCTCGCGAGCCGCTGGCGGGGCCGGGCATCGGCGGCGGGGAGCTGTTCGCCGGGATGGGCGGCGGTGCTGGTGGTGGCGGCGGTGCTGGTGGCGGCGGCGCGCCGCCAGGCTTCGGTGTGGGGTACGGGTTCAACCTGTTTGCTGCGAGCAACGGCAGCGCGGAGGTGGGGGCAGGGGCCGGCGCGGCGGCGGCGCAGCCGCCGGCGCCGGCCCAGCCGGCCCCCGGCGACCAGCAGCAGCAGCAGCAGTTCAACCAGCTGCTGCGCATGCTGAGTCTGGCGGACCCGCACCCGCCGCCGGCGCAGCACCAGCAGCAGCAGCAGGCGGGCTTCGGCGGCGGTCCGGCGGCGGGGCTGGGGCACTATGGGCAGCAGGGCCTGGGGCAGGGCCAGCAGCAGGGCCAGGGCGCAGGGCAGGGGCTGGGCGGCGTCCCGCCCGCCTTCGGACAGCCGCTGCAGCCGCTGCAGCAGGAGCGCCTCGGGTACGGGCAGCAGCCGGCAGCGAACTCCATTGCCGCCGCGGCGTACGGCGGGGCCGGCGGCGGCGGCGGCATGCCCCGTCAGCAGCAGCAGCAGGCGTACGACTTGCAGCGGCCGGCGCAGGCGGGCTTGGCCGCGTACGCACCCTGGTTGGCGGCGGCGGAGCAGCAGCAACAGCAACAACAGCAGCAGCAGCAGCAGCTGGCGGCTATGCAGGCCTTGCTCGGCGGCCTGCAACAACAACAGCAACAGCAGCAGCAACAACAGCAGCAGCAGCAGCAACAGCAGCAGCAGCATTATGCGCAGCAGCAGGCCGGGCTGGAGCTACTCAGCGCCCTGCGCGGCGCTCAGGCCCAGGCGGCGGCGGCGGCAGCGGGGTTGGGCTACGCGCCGCAGTCCCAGGGCCAGTCCTCTTTCCTGCAGCAGCAGCAGCAGCAGCAGCAGCAGCGGCAGCAGCAGCAGCAGCCGGGGCAGGCGCAGAACGGCCTTGGCCTGTCTCAGGAGCCCAAGGCGCCGCCTGGGTTCTGGGGCACGGCGCCCGGCCAGCAGCTGCAGGGCGGCGGGGCGGGGCCGCGGCCGCCGCCGGGATTCGGCGCGGCGCCGGGGCTGCAGCAGAACGGAGCGCACGGCTGGTGAATGAGGAGCGTACGGCACGCGCAAGGACAGCAATTTGGCGAGGCCACGTGAGGATATGCGAGGAGGCTCTAGTATGGCATTGCAAGGGGCTGGCGTGTGGGGGCCTGGGCGGCCCGGTCTTACATATCACAGTCTCGGAACGGTGCGGAGATGGGGCTTGAGAACGAGAGGTCTTGAGGTATGCTGGGTGCATGGCTTTGGAGGGTGGCGCTGCGCAGGAACCGGGAGCGCTATGAGGACGCTGACGCAGGGCCTCGCGGTGTATCTGTGCATAGACCCACGCGATATAAGTTTGAGTGAGGCAAGGTGGTTCTCTGAGCTGGCGGAGGCAAGCAGGTGAGAGCGAGAGGCGGCGTGTGTTTTCCATGTGGGCGTACTGCAGACCGGTTTCTGCAACTCCGTCACGGTTGAGGCCCATAAGCGACATGCACACGCTATAAAAGTTACTCCAAGGCTACGATTATGACCTGTGACGGCAGCTAGCTCCTAGCGGGAACATAGGCCATGACGGGAGCGTCGCCACTGGCGGGCGTCCAAGTGTCGCCCAAGCCGGGATGGACGCCCAGGCTCTACAGCAGTGGGCTGATGACGCCAACGGTGCGTGATTGTCAACAATTGCTCAACTGGGTCGCGAGAAACAAGAAACGCTCATGGTCATGGCGTTTTTGCATCCGAAATGTCGTGCATGGCATAACGAGGCATGTGTGGCAGACAAAAGAATCAAGGGCGGGTACTATGCGCACACATGTCGCCCAGCAAAGAATGTTGGGGCGCCTTCGCAATACCGCCGTGTTGGGCTACAACTGATCTCTGACCTCGTGTTCTAGTTTCTGTGCCTACAACATAGGGTGCGTCGCCCACCCCAACAAGTGTCTTCCGCGTTGCGGCGTCGCAGGCGCCCACGCGGCGGTGCAAGCTAGTAACAACGTATGCGTCTGGCAGGTGCGACTTGACGTCGGCAGGATCGTAACACGTTTGGGGTTCGTTCCGACAGGCATGCAGACGCATGCCCGGCACCTTACATCCCTACGCCGTTCGCCTCCAGGGGCAGCGGCGATGTGTCTGCAGGAATATCCCCGGCGTCGCCAAGCCAGCCCAAATCGAGCAGCGCACCCCAGGAGTTGGCTGCGCGGGCGTTTGTATCGGGCGCCATAATGGCGAGTGCGTTCGCGGCAGCGGCGCCCAAGGTGCGAGCCCCCTACATAGCAGCCAGCACTTGAGCACGCGCTTTAGAACAACAACAGTGGCCAACACTCTCGCCACAAGCTATCTCTTGGGGCAGGGCAGGCAGCGTGTGCAGTAGGGGTGAGGCCCGCCGGCGGCTGCCCCTCAAGCCGCCCCTCACGCCCACAGCCGTCGCCCAACCATCCTTCCTCCCGCAGACTTCGCAGGCCGCCATCGCCATGGTGGCCGCCGCAGCCATCACCGCCGCCAACGTCACCCCCGCTGCCGCGGCGGCCGCCCTGCCCTTCTACTCCTCCACCGCCACGCCCACCGCTGGTCATGCCACCACCCCCCGGCCCAGCGAGCTCTACTCCGGCCTGGCCTCCGCGCCCTCGGTGACTGCCACTGAGGCGGACATCGCCGCCGGTAGGGCCCGTATTGAGGCCGCGCTCAAGGCCGCCGACCGGCTGGTCCAGGCAGCGCCCGAGTCCGACGAGGCACGACGCGCCGCCAACGAGGCAGCGGCCGTACTGTCCGGCAAGACCCAGGCCGCCGCCGTCAAGGAGGCTCTGGCGGCGCAAGACGGCGCCGACGCCGCAGCGGAGGCGGCGGAGGAGGCCGTGCGGGACGCGCGCAAGGCCGACGCCAGGGCGGCGGCGGCGGCGGCGGACGCGGCTGCCGTGGCCGCGGACGCCGAGGCGGGCGCAGCAAAAGCGGCCAAGAGCGCCGTCGCGGCCAAGGCGCTGGCGGCGCAGGCTGCCGTGTCGAGCGACGATGACGCGGAGCGGGCGATGGACCTGGCGGAGGATGCGGCGGAAGACGCCGTGCAGGCGTCCAACGGCGCCGCCGCGGCGCGGGCGGCGGCGGCCAAGGCGCTTGCGTCGGCAGAGGCGGCGGCTGCCGCCGCTGACGCGGACGCCTCCAAGGCCGCTGCCGCCGTCAGGCAGGCTGAGACTGGCGACCTGGCGGCGGCTCTGCGGGCGGTGGAGGCCGCCAAGAACGCGCGCTCCGCCGCCGTCAAGGCGGCGGCGTCGACGGCGACGGCCCGCGACGCGGTTGAGGCGGCCGCGGACCGTGCCGTCAGCGGCGTGACGGCGGCCAAGGCCGCGCAGGAGAAGGTGACGGCGGCGGTGGCGGCCGCGCGCAGCGCCGCAGCCGCCGCGGTGGCAGAGGCCAAGGCGGCCGAGGGCTCTGGCGGCAGCAGCGCCATACTCGTTGGCGCGAGCGCCGGCGCCGTCACCGCGGCCGCCGTCGCCGCGTTCATGCTTCGTGGTGGCACCAAGCCCGCCGACGCTGCCGCGGCGCCGGTGGCCGTGAAAGTGCCGGCGGCCGTAAGCGCGCCGGTGGCGCCACCGCCGCCGCAGGACGCGCCCGTGGCGCCAACGGTGGCGGAAGCCTCGGCAGCGCCAGCGGGCGGCGGCAACGGCAGCGTTGCGCCAGCCGTGGCGGCCTCGATGGTCGCAGCAGCTGCGGTGGCCGCAGTGGCCGTGCCGGCGGCCGCGAGGGCCGCCGAGCCCAAACCTGACGAGGCGCCGTCACCTGATGTGCAGGCGCCGGCTGAGGAGTCGGTTGCGCCGCCGTTGGTCGAGGCGGTGGCGGTGGCGGCGGAGGCACCCGCCGCGCCGTCGGCTGCTGTGGTGGCTGAGCAACTGGCGGAGGCTGCTCCGGCGGAGGCTATGGCGGAGCCGACGGAGCCCAAGCTATCAGCGGCAGCTGTTGCGCTGGCCGTAGCTGGGGTGACAGTAGCTGCGGAGGCTACCGCAGCAATTGAGGCGCCGGTCGCTGCCGAGGCGGAGGCGGAGGCTCCGACCGCTGCCGTGGCGGAGGCGGTCGCGCTGGCCGCTGCCGTGGCGGAGGTGGAGGCCGCTGCCGGGGCGGAGGCGGAGGCTACGGCCGCTGCCGTCGCGGTAGAGGAGGCAACAGCCGCTGCCGTGGCGGAGGCGGAGGCGGAGGCCGCTGCCGTGGCGGAGGCTGTCGCGCCGGCCGCTGCCGTGGCGGAGGCGGAGGCTCCAGCCACTGCCGTGGCGGAGGCGGAGGCGCCAGCCGCTACCGTGGTGGAGGCGGAGGCCCCGGCCGCTATCCTTGCGGAGGCGGAGGCGTCAGCCGCTGCCGTGGCGGCGGCGGAGGCTCCGGGCGCTGCCGTGGCGGAGGCGGAGGCGCCAGCCGCTGGTGTGACCGTGGCGCAGGCTGCCGTGGCAGAGGCGGAGGCTCCGGCCGCTGCCGTGGCCGAGGCGGAGACGCCAGCCGCTGCCGTGGCGGAGGCGGAGACTGCCGTGGTGGAGGCGGAGACGCCAGCCGCTGCCGTGGCGGAGGCGGAGACGCCAGCCGCTGCCGTGGCGGAGGCGGAGACTGCCGTGGCGGAGGCGGAGACGCCAGCCGCTGCCGTGGCGGAGGCGGAGGCGCCAGCCGCTGGTGTGACCGTGGCGGAGGCTGCCGTGGCGGAGGCGGAGGCCCCGGCCGCCGCCGTGGCCGAGGCGGAGACGCCAGCCGCTGCCGTGGCGGAGGCGGAGACTGCCGTGGCGGAGGTGGAGGCGCCAGCCGCTGCCGTGGCGGAGGCGGAGACTGCCGTGGCGGAAGCGGAGACTGCCGTGGCGGAGGCGGAGACGCCAGCCGCTGCCGTGGCGGAGGTGGAGGCGCCAGCCGCTGCCGTGGCGGAGGCGGAGGCTGCCGTAGCGGAGGCGAAGGTGCCTGCTGCTGCCGTGGCCGAGGCGGAGGCGCCTACCGCTGCCCTGGAGGAAGCCGGGGCGGAGGCGCCGGCCGCTGCCGTGGCGGAGTCAGCGGCGGAGGCGCCGGCCGCTGCCGTAACGGAGGTGGAGGCCACTGCTGTTATGGAGGCCGAGGCGGAGGCGGAGGCGCCGGCCGCTGCCGTGGCGGAGGAGGAGGCGCCGGCCGTGGTTATAGCAGAGGCAGAGGCGCCGGCCGCTGCAGCGGCGGAGGCCGAGACGGAATCTCTGGCTAATCCGGCCGCTGCCGCCACAGCCGCGGCGGCTGTGCCCGTAGTGTCATCCCTCCTGACGGAGGCCTCCACCAGCCTGGCGTCCATCGTCGCCGATGCCGCCGCCATCGCCGCCGCCAGAGTCAGCACCGCCGTGGCTGACGCCGCCGCCAGGGCAGCAACGCGCGCAGCCACCAAGGCAGCCCACGCCGTCGCCGACGCCGCCGTCGATGCCGCGACCAAGGCCTCGGCGGAGTTTGAGGAGCGCGGTGACGGCGGCGACCCAATGGTAGCCATAACCAATGCAGCCGCTGCGGCGGCGAACAGCACCGCCGCCGGTATCGCGGACACCGCAGCGGCGGCGGTGAGCCAGGCCGTCGAGGTGGCGGCGACGGAGGCCGCGAAAGAGGAGGCCGTCGGCATTGCGGAGCGCGTGGCAGCGGCGGTCAGTGGCGGCGCTGTCGCCGTGATGGGCGTCGGCGTCGCCGCGGAGGCGGCGCTGGCGGCGACGGAGGACGACGATGACGCCGCGGCAGAGGAGCCGCTATCGCTGCTGGAGCCAGAGGCGCTGGCGGCAGAGGCACCTGCCACCGAGGCCGCGCCATCAGCGGACAAGGAGACGGAGGCCGAGGCGGCGCTGGTGGCGGAAGAGGAGCATGTGGCGCTGCCGAAGGCCGAGGCCGCGCCGCTGGGGGTTACGGGAGGGCTGCCGGAGGTGAACCCTGACGTCAAGGAGACGACCGCCGCTGAGTCAGTGGCGTCGGCGTTGGCAGAGCAAGATGTGGTGGTGTCCGAAGCCGAGGCGCCGTCGCCGGAGTTCGAGGCCATCGCTGCGGCGGGCGCCGCGGCGGCCGTGGCCACGCCGCCGGAGGTGACGGGAGGGCTGGCGGAGGTGGAGGTCCCTGCCGTCGAGGAGACCGCCACCGAAGAGCCAGTGGCGTCGGCAGAGCAAGAGCTGGTGGTGTCGGAAGCTGAGGCGCCATCGCCGGAGCTCGAGGCCATCGCCACGGCGACTGCAGCGGAGGCCGAGGCCCCGCCACTGGCGGAGGAGCAAGAGCTGGTGGTGTCGGAAGCCGAGGCGCCGTCGCCGGAGCTCGAGGCCATCGCTGCGGCGGCCGCCGCGGAGGCTGAGGCCCCGCCGCAGGAGGCGGAACAAGAGCTGGTGGTATCGGAAGCCGAGGCGCCGTCGCCGGAGCTTGAGGCTATCGCCACAGCGGCCGCCGCGGAGGCTGAGGCCACACCACTGGCGGCGGAGCGAGAGCTGGTGGTATCGGAAGCCGAGGCGCCGTCGCCGGAGCTCGAGGCCATCGCTGCGGCGGCCGCCGCGGAGGCAAAGGTCGCGGACCAACCTGATGGAGGCATTGCGGTGACGGAGGCCGGCGGCGCTGAGGCAGCGGTCGTGCAGGTGGAGGCCAGCGGCGGCGGCGCCGCCGCGCCAGTTGTCGTGCCGTCAGTGGTTAGCGAGGACGAGGGCCAGGGCGACGGTGGCCTGCCGCCAGTGCTGGCGTCGGCGGACAACGTGGCGCTGGGTGACGGCGCGATGACGGTCCTGCTGGCGGAGGCGGAGGCCGTGGTGGCGGAGGCTGAGGCGGCGGCGACGGTGACGGTGGAGGCGGTCGAGGTGCAGGCGGCGGGCACGGTGGATGTGGAGGCCGAAGCGCTCCCGACGCCTGTGGTGGAGGCGGAGGCGCTGCCGGCGCCTTCGGCGCAGGTGGGTGTGACGGAGACGGAGGTGGAGGCGCTGCGGACGCCCGTGGCGGAAGCGGAGGCTGTCCCTGCGCCGCTGGCGGAGGCGGAGGCTGTCCCGGCACCGCTGGCGGAGGCGGAGGCGGAGACTGCCTCGACGCCGACGCATGTGGTGGAGGCCCTGCCCAAGCCTGTGGCGGACTCGCTGCGGTCTCTCTTGGCCGAGATGCTGCCTTCGCTCTTGGCGGAGGCGTTGCGGGCGCCTCTGCCGCCAACGCTGCCAACGCCTGCAGCAGAGGCGCTGCCGACTCCCGTGGCGGAGGCGGAGGTGGCGGTGGCGCTGCCGACACCTGTGGCGGAGATTGAGGCGGTGGAGGCGCCGGCGCTCCCAACGCCCGAGGTGGAGGCGGCGTCCACGGCAGAAGCGCTCCCGACGCCCGAGGCGGAGGTGCTACCGGCGCCTGTGGCAGCGGCGACAAAGGCAGCGGAGCAGCCAAAGGATGGCGACGCCGATGCGCCTAGAGGTGGCGGCTCTGGCAGCGATAGCGGCCTGCTGCCGCCGACGCCGCCGGGCGCAGGCCCGCTCGGGGTCGCCGGCGCGGCAACGCCGCTGGCGGCGGCCGTGGCGGCGGCGGCGACCGACAGCTCCACCACCGCCAACCTGGTACTCAACCTGCCACCGGTGCCGGCCGTGGACGTCGCCGGTGCGCCGGCGCCGGAGCCGGCGTCGACGCCAGAGCCGGAGCCGCTGCGGGCGATGGCCATGGCGGGCGTGGCGGCGGCCGTTGTCGGAGCGCCGGCCGCTGCCGCGGCAGCGGCGGCGCCGTCGGTCGCTCCCATGGACCTCGGCTCCCTGCCGGTGCCGCTGACTGAGGTAGGCCTGCGCGGCGGCTGCAGCAGGCCCTCAGCTGTGCCCTGTACCCAACGATTTAACCACCCCCGCCAGCGGCCAGCTCACCAGCCGACCCAGCAACACTGACTTGCCCCCGGGGGCTGCCCCGCTGCGTGCCGCTGCCCCTCGCAGGCGCTGGAGGCGCTGGCGGGTCCGCTGGGCCTTCGCGACGGCGCCATGAGTGACGCGCTGCTGGACCGCATCCGCGTAATCAACAAGCTGCTGGAGCAGGTGGGGGGGGAGCAGGGAACGAAGGAGGGAAGGAGGGAGGGAGGCGTGTGTGTTTTGGGGTCGGGGGCCCGCTGTCCATCGGTGTCCGTGATCCTCGCGCACTGGCCGCTGCCGGCGGTGGTGCTCGCTGGCCGCGGGCGCCGCGCTGCTGCACGAGCAGCGCGATGCCGACGCCTTTGCCTGTTGCCGTCCACAGGAGCAGCAGCGCGCCGACGTCACCGCGGCGCTGCAGGCCGACGCCGCGCCGGCGGCGCCGGCAGTGCCGACGGAGGCGCTCTGCGCCACCGCCGACAGTGGCAGCGACAACGAGGAGCTTGGCTCCGCCTCCGACGCCGCACGCCCCGTGCCGGCGGCGTTCATCAGTGCCCTCAACCGCACCTTCGCAGCCTCGCCCGCCCCGGCGGCGCTGCCGCTGATGCCGCCGCCGCCTGCGGCGCTGCCGGCCGCCCCGGCCCCTTTCGGCATCCTCATGCCGCCGCCGCCGCCGCCGCCGCCGGCCCCGGAGGACGACGCCTTGGCGCTGGCGGAGGCCGAGCCCAGACTGGCGGCGGAGGCGGAGGCCGCGCTGCCGCCGCTGGAGCAAGCTGGGGCGGCGGCCGAGGCAGAGGCCGCGCCGGTGCCCGTGACGTTGTCGGACCTGCGGTCACGGCTGCTGGATCTGGTGTACGGCACGTCACGGGGCGTGTCGGCCAGCGCCGAGGTCCGCACGGCGATCGACGAGGCGGTCACGGCGCTGGAGGCGCGCAACCCCAACAACACGCCCACGGACGTGAGCATGCGGGTTTGGGTGGCCTGACGTGGTTGAGTGGGGCGGCCGTGGCGGCCGTGTTGCCTGGTGTGCTGCTCGGGGCGACCAGCACCGCCTGCCGCCTGCCCGCTGGTCCCTGCACCGCGTCTTTCCTCAACCTGCCTTCCGCCGCGCTGCCGCCTGCCGCCCGCCACCCCACCCCACAGGCCGTGTCTGCGCTGGGTGGCCGCTGGAAGCTGGTGTACACGAGCAACGTGGTGACGGTGATGCTGCTGGGGGCCCTGGAGAACCTGCCGCTGGTGGAGGTGGGCGACGTGTACCAGAGCGTGGACGCCGTCAGCCTCACCGCCACCAACAAGGTGGGCGGGGAAGAGGGGGGGAAGCAGGGGGGGAAGCAGGGGGAAGCAGGGGGGTGAGCAGGGAGGGAGCAGGGGGGCGGAAGGGGAGGGAAGCGAGTATGAAGTCCGGGAAGATGAAGGTCAGAGGGGGCGCCGGGGTGGAGAAGGCGTGTAGCGGAAGCGGTTGACGCAGGGAACAGGGGGGGTTAGGGGCTGGGGTCCGACCGTGTGGGCAGCAGAGATGCATGGGCTGGTGCGCCTTGGTGTGCCTTGCCTCGGCCCCTCAGGCCCCGCTCCCCGTTGCGATCATGCCTTCCTCTCGGCCCCGCAGATCGACCTGGCCGTGCCCATGCCCGTGTCGCTGCGCGCCGAGGCGGGGCTGGAGGTCCGCTCGCCGCGCCAGTTCAAGGTCCGGCTGACGCGAGTGGGGTTGGACACCTACGTCTCCACCCCGCAGCTGCTGGCGGCGCTCGAGGTGAGCCGCGCGGGGGGCACAGGGCGGGAGGCACGAGGTGGAGGGCCGGGGCACAGAGAGGCGCAGGGGGCGTCGCTGGCCTTGGAGGAGGGCCCTGGGGGACGAGCGGACCTCCAGCCCCAACCCTGTCGCATACGTCCCTCCCCTCCCTCGCCCCCTCGCCCTCCCCCTCTCCCAGATCCCTGACTCCATCACCGTGCTGGGGGCCACGCTGGACCTGAGCCCGCTGAGGAGGCTGGTTGAGCCGCTCAACAATGGGCTTGAGGTGCGGTCGGGGCGGAGGGGGGAGGGAAGGAGGAGCAAAGGGATGGCAGCAGTACGGCACCCGACAGGCCGTGGCCCCGGCCTCTGGCGCCAGCACCCCCTGGCCAAGCGCAGCGGGCGGGCACAGCAGGCTCCGCAGCAGGTTTGCGGCCTCCGCTCTCGCGCGCCTTGCCTCCCTGCCCTCCCTCGATCTCCTTTCTTGCCCTACCCCAGGCGGCGCAGGGCTTCGTGGACCGCGCCGTGGCGCCCCAGATGTCGCCGCCCGCCTCCTCGCCCCCTGCGGTGCTGTGGATGCTGACCACCTACCTGGACGACAGCCTGCGCATTAGCCGCGACGACGAGGGGCGCCTCTTTATCATGCTCAAGGTGAGGGAGGGATGGGTGGGCGGTGGGGTGGGGTGGGGAGGGGGCGCTGGGTGGCTGGAAGATGCAGATGCAGATGCGAGGGATGGAAAGGGGATGGAAGGGGGAGCGGGTCGAGGAGGTGCCAGCGTGAGGTGCCAGGGGACGGGCAGGGATGGGGCGTGTGGGCAGGGAGGGGTGGTTGGGAGACGGAGTTGCGAGGGGATGGGTGCCCCGAACCCAACATAGGCCAGCTGGCGTGCTGTGCCGCGTGCGGGGTTCTGTTCTTCTTGACACTTCAACACACCCTCCCACTTTCCGGGCCGCAGGACGTGGGCATCCACCCGGGCGACGGCGACAACGCCCGTGAGGCGGGGAGGCAGTGAGGCACGCTGGTTCTACAGTAGAAGGGGGGAGGCAGTGAGGCAGGGCGCCCCGCGGGCTGCCTGGACACGCACATCTTGGCATGACATGCGGTTGGAGCTTGGCACATCTTAACGACACAAAGGATTTGGTATCAAAGACAACGAGGGCCATCTGGTGTCGACGGCAATAAGGATCTTGGCTGCGGGCGGTGCCCGAGCCACTGGGGCGCCCGCTGGTCCGGCAGGGAGGGAGGCCCGTGCGGGCCGCGCGCTGGCCCACGATGGGGAGGGAGAGGGTGGCAGTGCAGGTTGTGGCGAGTCACGGGGAGGGCGACGGTTTTAGTTGGGTTCGTGGCGAGCGGACGGTGGCTGCCGCGCGGGCAGTTGAGAGAGCAGGGCCGCCGACAGCGCGGCGGCGGGTGGGCGGGCGGGCGAAGGGATTGCGGCAGGGGTTGTGTTTCATCGGCGCATGGGCACGCGGCATTGGGATTTGCACAATCACAGGCAGGGACGTGAGCGAGTACGGCAATGCTTTGGTTACATGATACTTTGGCGACGCTTGGAGAGGCGCGGGAGGGATGGGCCGTACTGTGCTGCAGGGCCGTGAGAGGGCCGCAGAGGCGTGCGGTGCTGGTCCGAATAAAAGCCGGTGTGCCGGCCTCCTGCCGAATGCTGACGGAGCAGTGGCTCACGGCAAAGCGCTGCGCTCTCCTCGCAGCGCTGTAACACGCGCAAGACGGAGACGCACATGCCGCACGGCCCAGGCGCGGCGCCGACCTCACGGACAGGAGTACAAGCGTGCTGTCGTACGCGGAGGTACCTCCCGTGCTGTCGTACGCGGGGGTACACGGTGGCTCCGCCGACTGGCGGCGGCCACCCAGCCTGGTTGTGCACGGGGTGCGGCCTGCATGCTGCGCCGTACGGCACTGCTTGCTGCTAATTGCGTTCTTCCAGAACCCGTCATGGTGCGGCGTGGGCACCGGCGCGCCGGAGCTGGACCTGGGACCAGAGGAGAGCCGGGTCTCCTGCTCAAGGGCAGCTGGCACGGGAGCTGGGGCCCTCCTGGTCCTGCCCGCTCATCACCCAAAATTTCAGCAAGGGGTGAGTCGGGGCGCTCCCTGGGCGTAGGGCCCAAGCGCCGGTTGGTTCGCGAAGCTAGGGCTTGCACAGCGTGGAACCCGTGCCCAGCGCAGGTCAGTATATGTATTAAGGCGAGCTGTTCGCGTTGGGGATGCATGCGCGCGCAGGCCGGGCAGCTGAGCGGTCGCTCGATCGCATTTTTGGAAAGAGGGCTTCTCGGCGCCCCGACCAAGTCATGCCATAAAGCGCCACCACATGCGCCATACATGTCCCACAGCACTTGCTGGCGCCTGTCAACTTCAGCTCGGAACAAGAAGCAACAGCCCACACCACGCGCGCTTCCGGCACCGCAATTGGCTGCGCGCGACTCTAACTGCAAAAGTTAGCTTTGTTCCTCAGTTGCCATTCCTCAACGGCACCTGCTTGGCGTTCTGAGGCATGGCATTGTCTGCTGGCCTCGGCCGCTGCCAACAGCAGCAGCTTAGCTCGCGCAACCACACGCCAGGTGCAGCGCTCCTGTTGCGAGGACAGCCAAGGCTGCGACTGACATGTCGCCTGGCGTCAGGCCGGCGTCACGCAATTCGCGCCTCAGCCGCGCCGCCTTCTAGCGATGCTGATGCAGTGTCAACTAGCAGCTTGACGCATCTATGGCCATCAGGTACGTGACACCTCCTCCACCTGCCCGGCCTCACAACCCACGTTGGCCACGGCTAGCGTGTGGTCATCCTCCCCTCGCAACGGCAACACCGACGGTCGGCATGCGGCCAATCGCTGCCCCTTGCAGTGTCCTGGAGCCGCTATCACTTGCAGGTCCTCTTCGTAAGTCCCGCTGCGCGTCCACCTTCGCACCGCCAACCTCCAGCGTCACCTCCCAACCCGACACCTGCCCGCCCACAAGCACCCACCCTTACTCTGTCCCTCCAGGTCGACCGCACCGACACGGTCCGCGCCCGCCTGGCCGCCGGCCTGTTCGAGCGCTGCGCCGAGTGGAACGGCTACGGCCGCGTGCTGTGCCCCTGGACCACGGGCATGGAGGTGGGCGGGCCGCACTCCATCGACGGCATCGCCAGGCTCACCGCCCTCATGCGAGGCGCCACCAACCTCGAGGTACGACACGCCTCCGTGGCATGGAGGTGCAGGGCCCCTGTGTCGCGCTGTCCCCCTGCAGTGCAACGGGGCTGCCTGCCAGGTCGTCGCCTGGTGGAGCTGCCTCGCGGGTGCCATGCCTGCCCCGCACCCATCCATGCCGCCAGACCCGCCGCGACCAACGATGCACGCCACCGCTTTCTCCCCTCTTCCCCACTCCCCTCTTCCCCACTCCCGCCTGCCCCGTTCCCGCCTCCCCAGATCCCGCCCCGCTACTTTACGCGCCCGCCCGAGGCCTTCGAGCTGGCGGACCTGGACCGCTACGACCTGGTGGTGGCTCTGGACAGCTGCGTGCTGGCCAGCCTGAGGGCCGTCGTGGAGGGCGAGTACAGCGCGGCGCCGGACAGGGAGTACTACCTGCAGGTGGGCTGGGCTGGGCTGGGCTGGGCTGGGCTGGGCTGGGCTGGGCTGGGCTGGGCTGGGCTGGGCTGG